>JAJHUR010091448.1:0-55520 GCA_027495735.1 Lutjanus campechanus
ATGAACAAAATATAATTTTTTACTACTTAGCTAAAAAGACAACAAAATGTTACGTTGTTTGCTAGCCAGCAAAAAATATAATATGACGTTAAACTGTTTGCTAGTGAGCAAAAGAGTTAACAAAATGTTACACTGATTCCTAGCAAGCTAAAAAAGTTAACAAAACATTAAATAGCCTGCTAGTGCGCTAGAAAGATAATAAACATTACATTGTTTGCTAGTACTGTACATTGCTAGCTAGCTTAAACATCATAATGTTACATTGTTTGCTAGTGAGCTGAAAAGTTAAGAAAACATTACATTGTTTGCCAGAGAGCTAAAAAATGCTAGCTAGCTTAAAAGTTAACAAAATGTTACATTGTTTGCTAGCTGCCTAAAAAGTGAACAAAACATTACCTTTTTAGTGAGCTAAATGATTAGTTAGCCTAGTTAAACTATTCATGATGGCTAGGTGCAGAGGCTCTAGTTTCTTCTTCATGTTCAACATGGCCAAATTGGACGTCCCTATTGTTGCAACCCAGCCTTAGTTTCATGGTGTACAATTAATTTCTCCAACACGAGGACAAATGGATATTAACAACAAAATGGATGGTTAAAATGCTGGTATGTAGATCAAATTAAAAGATAAAAACATGTAGGTAAATATACAAATAAGAAACAACATAAGGTTTACATAAGAGGCATGTTCATCGAAACCTTAAAATGGGAGACATTTTGTTTTAAAGGCAGGTTGTTTGGGAGTTGACAAGATTAGTTTCTGGATTATATTTGTCCCTTTTAGGGTGTACTTTAAGTCAGCGAAGATCATAGGACGATATACTATAAAATAAACTGTAAATAAAGACTGATAATTAGAAAACCAAACAGAAGTTGATGACTTTGTGCTGCTGCCCCACTTCTGACAAACACAAGCCCTCTGTTAATGACCACTGGCCACATAGACAGACACTGAGTCAATAAACAGGCTCATTTCAAGGCCAAATAGAGCCACTTGTCACCATGAATGCCCAATTTTGCTCCTTGCCGAGGGCCATGGGACTGTGAGTCAGGAAAAGCAGCAACAATCATCAAACTTTGTGAGTGGTTTTTGGGGAAAAAGACATCTGTTACACATCTTAGATATATTAAGACCGAGAGGGGCAAAGGGTTAAAATGATTAGCTGAAAGAATCAAATAGAGGAATTTACAGAAACCATAACGCTGTCTTTTTTTGCAGGTTTTTTGTTCTTGGGAGACCTGTGACACAAGAAACATTCATCATTAGCAAGACATGCAGCTCATGACAGTATTCTCAGGGAGGGGAGGGTGTGGTTCGTGGGAACACTGTCACTTGCACGGGACCTCTCATCAGGGTAGGTCGACTGATGTTTAACAGCGGAGACCAATTATGGTCGAAATGCTACGCAGTTTGTGTTGGGCATTGAAGTCATCTTATCACGGAGCCATTACATCACTGCCTGTGTTATTTCATCATAGGATGTATCAGTGATGACTAAAAGCTCATGCTGTTTCACTCCATATTTAGAGGAAGCCAGCAGTGATGACTCACTGCACAACATTAATATAACTGTCTGCATTCACACACTGCAAAAAAGGGAGAAAACTCAAAATATAAATTCCATAACTTATTGCCATTTCAACTACAGTTTATTAGAATTTGTTCCGGCAACAAACAAAAAAAACCCCATAACAAATGAATAACACAAAGTACACACAAAGACAAATAACATTGCATTAACAATAAATACAATAGTACAATTCACCATAAGACTCATGCCCATGAAAGTGGCACGTTAAAGCGCATGTGCTTGATTTAAGATACAGACTGCTTCATGGTAAGTACTGTGAGAGCTGTGAGACTAACATTCAATTTTTGAGTTTGAAGTCAAACTAAAACTCAAACTCTTATGTTTTGCAGTTAACTAAAGCAAGTTGTGCCGCCATATAATCTTTTGTTGAGATAATTTACTTTTCTTCTTTGATAAACTTGAATCTTTGGTTTTAGCAACCACAAAAACAACTGTTCACAGTGAGCTGTGCACACAAGCTCAGTATTTGGTTGCTTGAAAATGAAAAGGTTGTAACTGAAAATTAACCTTAATTTACTTTAACTTAAATGAACTCAACAATTTTTGAAATACATTTTTTGCATCTTAAACAAAGATTCAAGTTTTAAATCATCTCTACAACATATTATAGGTTGGGAAACATTTTTTTGATTGAACTGAAAAAGTTTAAATTATGAGTTTTCTCAACTTTTTTGTCATTGTTGTTGTTTTGTTTTTTTTTTTGTTTCGTTTTGTTTTTTTACAGTGGAAGGTTTCAACCAGTTAGGTACTTACGAGTATTTGCCCATCCTCCTCACAGCAGCGATCACCACAGCGATGACGATGATCACTGCCAACAGAGCGCCGATCACAATGCCGACTACCTGTCCAGAACTCAGGCCCTCTGTGGGACAGGAAGACAAGAGTTGGTCCTTTTTCAGAATTACTTTTTTAATCTTACAAGTAGACAAGTTTCCACACCAATGTTTTTTCAATAAACTTGTAATTGGTTTGGTGATTTCAAAATTCCCAGCAAATATTAACTAAAGTTGGGAAGCAAATCTGAATCTGCCATCTACAAATTATTGAGCATTCTGTATCTGATCTTATTTTTACACATTTAAAACAAACTCTGGCACTTTGTGGAAGATACACTGAGGTAGTTTTCAGTTGTCTGTATTTAAAGGTGCAAGATGTAAGTATTGGCCACCTGTGCTTTCAGACTCCCAACAAATAGAGGAAAGCTTATAGAGTAACAGCTAACTGTAGCGGCTGTTAGCTAGTTGGCTCGATTAGCTGTTAAGCTGGGAATTTGTCTATTTAAGTCTGCCCTGATTGTTAGCTCGTAGCATTAGGGGAGGGTTTGTTTACACCACTAGCACAGGAGCTTTGGACCACCAGGAATAGGAGGTGGTGTAAAAACATTTCTACTGTTGACACTTTGTGAGTCTATTTTCTAAACTCACAGAGTGTCTGTGGTAAATCATATCAGTAATAACACCTGACTTCAAACTGTCCACCTTCACACCACCCAAACATCCATCCAACACGTTCCTCACCTTCAATGACCACCTCTCCATCTGTTTCTACCTCAGCGGCTGCTGTCCCTGCAGGTTCGTCCTCAGCCTCTGCTGCCTCTGTGGGGGCTGCGGTCTCCACAGCTGGAGCATCAGTGATATGAGGCTCCGGTGCTGCAGTAGAAACAACAGGGCCTTCTGTTTCGAGGATGGACTCCTCAGTAACGACCTCAGCTTGTACAGTTGCAGCCTCAGTGACAACTTCTGTTGCGACTTCTTCAGGGGCTGAAGGCGGTTCAGTTGCAGGAGCATCAGTGACGACGGACAGCTCCTCCTTTGTAGCTTCGGTAACTTCAGAGACGTCGCCTGCATCAGTGACAACAGCAGGTTCTGCAGGGAGTTCTGTAGTGAGTTCTGCAGGGAGTTCTGTGGGGCCTGGAGAGAGAAAGTACAGGTCAGAGGTGGGTTCACATGCAGGGATAAATTTACGAATACAATCTGTGGCTATGGAGCTGTTTCTGTTGTAACTGTACATATGTATATTGTTTTTGTCATAGGTCTTTGGATGGGCAATAAATTTTTCTTTCTGAAGTCTCAAATATGAGTAAGAGATAATGTACAGTGAGTGGTTGTTATGATGAAATAAGTACCGTAATGGCCCCAGACCATTATTATACCTTAATATGCAAACTTCATAACAATATTATTGCATAAAGGAGCAATAAATTACATTATTATGCTGCTTTGATGAATACTAATAACAGCATCTTATGGTCTATTATTTCTAATTAGCAGATCATTGCTGTGGATGCAGAACTGATCATAGACTCAGCAGAACTAAGCAGAAGCAATAAAATATTATTTAAATCAATACAATCATTATTAAGAAATATTTTGTGTAAAATTAAGGATTTTTTAGTAAGAAGCCATGTAATAAGCCTGATAATGTATAGTGACTGGGCCATTATTGTGAAATAAACTCCTCCAGCATCATATTAGGCTTTATTTCACAATAATGACTCACCCACTGTACATTACCCACTCTGTTCTACTATATCCTTTGTCATAGTGACATAACTGTACATTATGTTCTGCCTCTTGTCCAGCTGACAGTAGCAGATTGGAAACTGACACAAACCCCCCCAGAGTCTGTCAGGAGGATGAGTACAAAAAAGGTCAAAATGGGGCAAGATAAATATTTAGGTTCTTCCCTGACCTTTCCACTTTCTCATACTGTCTTGTAGCACTCCTCTGTCACCAGCACATGGCTACCATGACAGCGTGACCGCCACACCCCAAGACTTAATAAAATGTAGTACCCCCCCCCCCCCCCCCCCCCCCCCCCATCCTGTCTTTAAGGCTCTGCGTTAGCATATTGGCATGCCACATCCTCTGCCTCATTTCCTGTGGACGGAGCTGCTGCTGCTGCAGCTGACGTGTGAGGAGGAGCGCGGGAATGCTTGTTAACCCTCGTCCACTACATGTGCAGCCATTGAAGGGTGGGGCTGAGGGGACAACGCCTGATCGTGTGAGGAAACACCACAACTGGATAATTAGCAGACAATCTCAGGAAGACTAACTAAATGTTCTCAGGGAGGTTTGATGAAATGTTGGACTAAACACCTTGAAGAAATGTCAGCCATGTGATTTCTTCTTTCTTCTAATGGAAGGATTTAGAATTACTGTCCAATTTACAACTTTTAATGATAAAACATTTAAAATCAAGTTTTGTCAGAGCTCAACAGACTGTCTTTGCTTGCAGTAAAATGGAGGCTCCCATTTTGTATAAAGACATGTATTTACCCTTGTGTCTTTCATCAAGGCCTGGACTATGAAACAGCCTGGGTTCAACCTAATCATTTCCCTCCAATAACCCTTGTTCCATGTCCCCACGTTCAACATCCTCCCAGCCACAACCGAAAGCCCAGCCTGGACAGCGCTGCTTCAAAATTAAGGAGGTAGATTTCAGTGTGTGGTACTAAAATTACGGTCTACGGTTAACTTTCCACTGACAAGATGTTGGCCTGAAATCACTTCTTCTCTTGACTTCTCTCTCAAAACTTTCTTACTCTAGAGACCAGAAACAAGTCTTCTAAACTTAGCGTCTGACATCATGCTCTCTCCATCTCCGTTTTCTCCGATTGTTCTAAATACTTGAAATAATAGAGAATACTTTACAAGGGTAAAAATAGCACTGAATGACTGGACTGGTCTAACAAACCAGTGCAGTTATTCCTAGACTAGTCCTGTGTTGGCTATAGTGGGTTCATTAGCAACAGGCGGGGGTAAATATAACAAAACATTTGTTCCCACTGCGGCAGAGTACTGAAAGGGGGAAGGGGGTTTCAAAAAGCGACTGTTTGTTTGGAACGTCTGTAAGCGATGATAAAATGGTCTGCACTTCACAGAGTATGGCCGTACGCTATGTGTAATCGCCCCCTCAACCTCCTCTGACAATTGTTTCATTATGTGTGCAGTTCCCACAATTAGCTCTGAGTAGTATTTCCTCCCCACTGTGACGACGATCCTAAATACAGCTCCATTAGTGAGTAAAACAGTGAGACTGTTGCAGTCCACATCCTCTCCTCTCTTTTCCTTTTAATCGACTCCTCATCTCCCTGACTCTGCCACTCCCTAAGGATAGGTTTGTTGCTGCTGAAACCTTTGAGAAGGCTGAATCCCTGGAGAGAAAGAAAAAGGGAACGCAGAAGGGTGGAGGGCAGCTCTGAGGGAACGGCCGGGGAGCAGCCCCAAGTCCCTTCTACTGCTTAATTTCATTGTGAACAAGGTCTGTCTCTGGTTTGATGTCTTTGCCCACAGCAAGAAGTCTGTCTGTGTGCACTGGTTAGCATGCATGTAAGTTAATCCTCAGAGCACAGGGGTCAGATCCAGAACAGGACCCCAGAAGCTGGGTAAGGATTTCTACCAACACGAGGGGATTTGAGTCGGGGGTTAACACACGACACTCCTCATGACGACCAGACACATTAAACCCTCAGAGCATCAGGAAACTCATGCACCTCTCAGCAAGTTAAAACCACTGCAGAGCTGGAAGCCGTTCCAGTTTCTTTTTCATTCTTTCAGTCCTAGACGGAGAAAGGTTTATGTAACTGCGGCGTTGTCCTTATTATTCCAAATTTTCAGTGGTGCACCCACGATTACATCATTTTGACCACACGTGCGCTCTCTTGCATCCATTTCCATGTGAAGCATGAAACAGCCTGAAATCATCCTGCCAGTTAAGAAGCGCCAACAAGTGCCACTGAGTTCATGATGCATTTGTCTATGTGTGTATGTAAACCTATGGTAGTCTCTGGGAATTTAAGGGATGAAAACATTTTTTTTTTTCACCCATTATGTAAAAGTTAAGATGAGGACAAAAGTTTATGGACAACCAGGACACAGAAAGAACTCAGCAGTATATGTAGGCTACATGAAAACAAGTGGTGGCGAAACTGTCAAAACAGGATCCAGAAAGTGAGTTAAGTAATGATAGGCCAAAGCAATTGACCCTTCCCAAGCCCAAGTTTCCTGTACTCATGAGCCCAGCTCTTCTATGTTGAAAAGAAAACCACATTTTGAAGATGGTTAAAAGATAAATAGCTAAATTTATACAGCTAAATAACAAGCTACTGATTGATGTAGATTAGCTAGCTAGTTAGCTAGCGTTTGCTAACATTATCTATCGGATGTAAGTAGCTAGTCATCCATTCATGTAGATCAGGGGTTTTTAACATTTTTCATGTCATGGATCTCTTAGCTGATAGACAGAAACAGAAAGGACCCTCAGCTACATACATTAGATTGAATATTTTCAGGTTTTCTTTCTGTTACTCTTACCTGTAGCTGCTGAGTCAGCAGCACTTGTTACATGGCTAATGTTAGCTGCGTTTGCCTCACCCTCTGCACTTTCACCGCTAGTTTCTGAAGTAGAGGAGAGTCAGAGTCTCTTGCTCGTGAAATTACAAAATGATCCATTGTGGCTCACAAGACTGCCTGGATACCTTAGATAATAATGCAGCTATTTGTCCAAAATGTTTCAGTAATATGTAGCTAACTAGTTATGGATAGGTGCTGCACAGGGATTTAGTAGGTGACTGTCCAAGGATTAATGGGTAGCCTTTTGTTATTATTATATTGTGTAAATTAAAATTTTGTTGTTGTTGTTGTTTTTGTTTTTGCTTTTACAAAAAATACTAATTAATATTTGTTAATAGCATGTTGGATTCAAGTTAGTGTAAATTTTTCAGACATATTTTAAATGTTGAAAAAATAAATTTGATGAAAAATGATGAAGATTAGCTAGCAAATTAGCCAACATGTTGCTAACATTGATTGTCTACATAGATATGTCGCTTTTATAGATCCCACAGCAACATCTTTTAGCCATCTTCAAAATTTGTATTTCAACATAGAAGAGCCTAACTCATGGCATAATAAGTAAAGGAAACAAGAAAGTAGAAAGTTGGTTGAGCTGGTACCACCAGGTACCAAGTTACTTAACTAGAGCACAGAGTGAGAAAGGCAAGATTAAGAAGGGTCAATTGTGAAAAAGGCAGGCAGAAAGAGTTAAAAGTAGAAGTGTTAAAGGAATACAGCAAAAGGCTGGGAGAGGTGGGGGCACCCATGTGGGGCTTCACTCCTGCCTGGCATAAATAAAGACTCCAGAGAGAGTGAAAGAGTGAGGGAGGGACACAACGATATACAGTGTGAGACAGGGAGAGGAGGGAGTAGCAGCTTCCATCCATTATGATCACAATCAGCTGTCACTGTGGCCCCCCGTCTGTGTGTGTGAGTGAGCTACTAATTCACAGTCCTGTGTAGGAGGGAGCGGGTCCGTGCAGACGCTGTGAGAGAAGGGAGTGTGAGAAGCGTCCACCTTCGGAGCCCAGGAATGTTTTTGCAACACTGGAGGAGGGAAATGTGAGGGAGATAGGCGCCCTGCCCATCTTCACCGCACCACAATGAGATGTAACCTCCCCCACTCAACCAGTAGGAGTCAGCTGTGGAGATACTGGGGCGTGCCATGCAATGCACACTGGGGGATTTTGAGCAGGAGACAGGCTTGAGTGGAATACTCTCAGCCAGTCTTATCAGAGACACAACACAATGAGCGTCCACACTCGGGACAGGGAGTCATTTTTTCCCCTACTGGTCCAACTTAGATAGGAGGACGTGCAGCATCTGGACTCTATCGCCAGTGGCAGAAAATGGTCCAAGTGTGCCTTTAAACTTAGGCCTAACAGGTCAGATTAAATTCCTAAAATGTAATGAATCGGGGCATGGCCACGACAGAAATGACAAGATAAACAAAGAAAGGCCATGTGTCAATGTAGATACTGTAAAAGAGGGCCGCGCCCTCATTCTAAGGTAACGAAAACTCAACAATTCTTATTTTCAGGCAATTATACACTAATTAAAACATACCATATTCCATTTCCTCCATATTCTGCCAATAAATGCTGTAAATTTTACTCACTGGACCTCTAAAGTATTTCTAATCATGTGTCTTCTATCCTTCAAATCCAACTCCCACATCATCATAAAAACACCCACCCAGTTGTGTAAGTGTTCCTTAGTCAGCAGCTCTATATTTTTTTCTTACTTTCTCTTGCACCATGTCTCACCCTGAAGCACACGTAGGTGCTAGAGATATGAGACATTTGTGTCAGTACTCACACACAAAAAAAAAAGAAAGAAAGAAAAAAAAAAACGTCTACAGGCAGGTTTGGGCCGTTCCCTGAAGCCCTGCTCCAGTCTTGAGTGGCCAAAAATGGCCTCACTCTCCTTTCCATAAACAGATGTTTCTTTCTCCTTGCGGAAATTTTTCAAAGTATGACTGAGCGGTTTTCTTCTTAAAACGATACTCAGGTTGACGTGAGAAGTGCTCCTTCGCCACGGTCTCATATTTGGAGCATGAGCGCAACATTTGAGTCACATCTAGAAGTGGGCACGGACAAAGGGCAATGACCTCTCCCTTCAGCAGCCAGATGTGACGAGGATGTTATAGGCCCGGAGAGGCAGACAAAACTCATTAAGAAGGAGACCGGAGGGGTGAGGGGGTGAGGGGAGGGAGGGGGCAGCAGTGTGAGGGAGGAGGTGGGGGCTTTTACAGGATACATGGGGTTTGCTAGTTAAGTGAGCAGGCGCGAGGGAGTTAAAAGACCCCATTTGTGAAGCAAAGATGTGGAATGAGGTATTTTCTTTGTGTCCCTTTTCTTTGGAGAGTCAAAGGGACAGTTCATCCCAAAATCACATGTTTTTCCTCTGGATTGTGGGGCTATTTAACCATCTAGACTGTTTTGGTGGGAGTTGTTGGAGCTGGAGATGTAGACTCATTTTCATTCTATTAGAAACAAAGCAGTTCTGGTTGATTCTAGACAGGAAATAGTTCCTACATGAAACTGCTGAAACTGTGTCTACATGAAACTGATTATCTTGAGTAACCAGGCTGTGATTTCTGGAAAGAGACTTTACAGTTGAGTTTTTCAAATTATTTTTTTGGCGCTTTGAGCACCACAAACTGAGTGCTATCTAGTTTCATTATATCTGAGAGAAGGCAGACATTTCGACAGCCAATATCTCCAGAAGTGTGACTCACACTAAAACAGTCTAGATGGATAAATAGTACTACAGATAAGAGGAAAAATATGGATTTTTTTGGCGGGGGGGGGGGGGATATCCCTTTAAGAATGATTCTGACAGTTTATGGACTTTTTCAGAGTAAACCTCCATGGAAATGGGACAGGCACTCCGATTGGTAAAGGTTGTTGTTTAAAAATAGACCCATCCCCTCTCTGCTGTTCCCCCCCATGCCTACACCAACCCCGTCCCCTGGGGTCCAGACTCATGAAGCTGGGACAGGCGAAGGGGGCAGAGAGTTGGAGAAAGGCGGAGGACTGGGGGGAAAAAAGAAGTGGGAGGGGGGTTTAAGTGGTAAAGCTTGATACCCCACCAAAGATGGGTAAATGCCAAGGGGCGGCGCGCCGCATGGTCTAACAACATGCGGGTCAGAGAGGGTGGGGCGCCTCTTAAAGCTCATCACGTACCGGGTGTTCTCTCCTCTTCCCGGCCCTTTGCTCCTCTCCTCTCTCATCCATATGACCCTCTTAAATATAGAGCCTCTCTCTATTAATACTCACACGCAAACCAGCCCTGCCCTGCCCTACAGTTCCCTCAGGCCTCAGCCACACCCCCCTACTGTGCCTGCCTGCGTCCTCTAGGCAAACACTGCTGGTCAAGGCAAAAGAAGGAAGCAGAAAGAAAGAAAGAAAGAAAGAAAGGAAAAACATACATACAAGGAGAAAGAGTGCAAGAAAAAATCAGAGGAGAAGCAGGAAAGTGGTTGCAGTAAAGAGAAGTCAGGAGTAAAACGAGAGGAGACAGAGGATAAGCTTTCAGATAAATGTGTACGGTGTATGTTACAGTTTACAGCCCCCCCCCCCAACCCTCCGCCCTCCCGCTCCATCCCTCCCTGTGTATGAGCACTGTTTTGGGAGCCGTCCAAAGGATATTCCTTTCTTCTCTTTGCCAGTGCCAAGAATTTACAGACACGAGGCAGCAGAGCTCCCGCTATTACATCACATTTCTCCCTCGTGTGTGCAAATCAAACTTTTCCTCCTGTGTCTGGAGCTTCGGAGGAGAGTGAAAATGAGACAATGATGCCGAGACAGATGTAGGTAGCTCTGTTGAAATCGACACAGGCCATCCATTTGTTAAATTAACACCTCCAACCAAAGTTTTGCTTTTCAATCAATGGTTGAACATATGGGCCAGGAAACAGCCAGCAGATGTCAGAAACAGTGATTATTCAACAGTAAAAACCTAAAAACATGAAAAGTCTTGAAATATATTTAAACACAAGAACTTAAGTGATTAGTCAATGGATACACACATTAAAATAGAGCTAATGCCACCTTCTGAACCAGCCTCCAGAGAGTTATTGTCCAATCTACAGGGATTAAAAGCAGACAAAGACTGGTGTGGTGTGGGCACATGGAAGCAGAGGGAGTGAGGGGACACAGTGTGCTAACAGCGGGACGGTGATACAGCAGAGAGTTCACTTACTTGCACGTGTGAAGGCGCAGAAAGGGCCAACCAGGGCCAACAGGAGCAGCAGCTGAACATTCATCGTGGTGGAAAACCTTGAGGCACAACTTTAAGGGACTCCCTCAGGGGCAAAGAGCACGACACTAGAGCCCTCGCACACGCCAGACACACACCAACCAGCCGGCCTCTCCGGAGGGGAAGGGTTAAAGGAGCAAGAAAAAAAAAATTGGGGGTCAAGAATGAAAATAAAGTCTTCAGGAGAAGTTTGGGGAAAAGTAAGCAGCCCGGGATCCTTTTTGACTTGAAGACGAGCAGGGCCTGGTCGCTCTCACAGCTGGAGGAGGGAGGACTAAAGAGTGGTGGAGGGATGTAAAGAGGACAAGAGAGAAGAGAGAAGGAGCTCTGGCCACTTTGAGGAAGTGCAGGGAGAGAGAGAGAGGGACTGGCACACAGCAGGAGAGAGAAAAGAGTGTGTGTGTGAGTGACTGAGCTGGGAGTGGAGGAGGGGTGCTGGTACTGGTGGTGGTGGGCTGGGCGGGTTGAGGAGCAGAGGGGCAGGTTGGGTTGGGAGGAGGGTGTCTTGGATTGGGGCAGTAAGGTGGTTTCAGCCCCTCGTGGTCCAGCCCCGTGTAGGACGACGCGGTCTGCTCAGTCCTCCTGTTTGTCAGCCCTGCAATATCAGCAGCACACACACACACACACACACACTGTCGTGCACAATCACACACTTGGAAATACTTATAAATAAGTTGTTGTATTTATCAAGACAACACAAATGCTTCAACCTATTATGAACCAGTTTATACAATTAGAAAGCTGAAACAACAAGCTTTTCTGAATGAATGGAGCGAGATGTAAACAGAGCTTTGAGCTGTCTCAAATAATCCTTAATCACACTGTTAAGAGCCAAGAAAGTGTCTGTAATAGAAGAGCTTCACTAGATGCTAACATTCACAGTCTCTAACAGTGTTGAAGCAAACAGCATCTGCAATGCATCTCTATTGATCTGTTAAGTAATCAGTTTTGTTCTTGCAAATAAAAGTGGCAGCTTCCATCTGCAGCTGACAGACAGTAGCAGGAGAGAGCTGCTGTTTTAAACAGGTTTTCCCAATGAAAAGGAGCCGTAAATACAGTTAGAACATTGTGTGACTTTCACACAGACGAGCATGGGTGGTCTGCAGAGTTTACATGCGATGGAGGGCAAACAAACTGTTGCTTGGCACTAGGCTGACACCTGTTGGACAACAAGCTGCGAGGGCCAAAACAGCACAAAGGAGGAAAATACTGATCACAATGACCAAAACTTAAGCCTTCTCTGTTTGTTTAGTTTTAGTTTTTTTTTAAATCTGATTTTAGTGTTTGAGTGTTTGAGTTAGAGTCATGGACACAAAGCTTTTTTGTAAGAACCTTGATTCAAACATACATAAGTTTTGAGGGACAACTGAGAAAAAAGTCTGGTGATAAATTTTCTGTGATCTAAATTGTTTTCTCTCCTTGTGTTTATGACTTACGAACAGGCAAAAAAGGTATTTAATCTTTCAAAGTTCCTGACATTGTGATATGAGACTGGATATTGTTATATCAATTGTTGTCTTGTCCTGGTTTAAAAGGCTGCATTACAGTAAAGTGATATAGGATTTCTGCAGGTTTCGACAAGTTTATTTAAGAGTTTTTAAGACCATTCTTAATGTAATTTAAGACTTATTTTATGTACATACTGGCAAAAAAGTATGCTAATTAATGTTTTATTGTCAAGCTAATATTAATTAATGTCTTAATGAAATCTGCCAGTCCAAATTTCATAATGTAAGACTTCTTTCTTTCCATACTTGAAGGTGGAGCACAAAGCCAGCTGGGACTAACTGGGCTGCACATTTTACATGAGTGCTTATTGGTTACCAGACTGTTCTAGCTGTTCTGTTATTTGCATTTACCCACATGTCCACATTACTGATGATTATTAATCAAAAATCTTATTGTGTTAATATTTTGTGAAGGCATCAATAGTCACTGTTATGATATTGCTGAATTTATGGAGTTTCTTTCTGCAGAAAATGTCAAAATATTGAGATACCATTTATAAGCCTGTCCAAAAAACCTAAAAGAGTTTTAGCGGGTGATTTCTTTTCAGTTGTTTGTATTTGTAATATTTGTTATGGCCACAAGAAGCTGAAATACTTTCCCATGTTCTCAGCAGGGATAAAAACATTGATTCCTTCCACGAGTGTTTTATTTTTTTTCCATGCAAATCAAACACAAGATAAAATATATTGTGTGTTAGCCAGTTATGCAACATTGCTGTCATGTCCTTCAAAAGGCTAGAAACCCACCAAAACCTTTTTTCACCAGACTTAATAGTTTAAAAAAAAAGTAACTTAGAGAAATTATCCTGTCAAAACTTTTGTCTCCCCATCTGCTCTTCAAACAGAGTTTAGATCAGTTTTTTTTTTCCTCACTTGCCTCTCAGGGCTTCCGTACAAACAAGCACAACAGCTGATGAAATAACGACAGCAGATGCAGGGTTAGCGCAGTAAAAATGGTCAATGACATTTTAATAAACACTGAAACAGATTTGAACTGTTGAACCGCCATACACAGATTATTTATGACACAAAAACGCTGATGCCAATTCTTTTTTTTATGACTTATTTACAATATACTGAAGGTATGTACATACTGTGTCTCCTGAAGGACAAATAACAAAATACTTTCTCTCCATTTGCTGTTTTTCTTTTTTTTTTTTTTTATCAGTCTGTGTTTTTCAAGGGCAAACATAGGAGTTAACATACTGTTATTTACAAGGACAACAACACACAAACATACAAGATATATATGCTGGTCACTGTAATACAGCATTTAATGGCAATAATAAAGAGCATTTTTCTTTTTTTTTTTTTTAAACCTACAATGAGACCTTGTATTGACCATTCGATCTATCACTGAGATCTTCCAAACCAAAGAGCACTTTAAGGTCCCATGTTTCACTGTGCACCCACTTAATACAAACAAATTACTTGTTTCTTATGTGTATTTTTTGAGCTGTACGGAGCAGTATGCTAAAGGAAAATCAGAGAGGACTATACACACTTGTACACATAGACAAAATTAAACATCACAGTAAAAAAAAACAGTTGAGCATTTGAAACTTTTGTTTAGTCTTTGCTGATCTATTATTTTTTTTATATGTCTTTTAAAACAAAGAAATAAAATGTTCACCGTTTTCTTTTATTTCTCTTGTCCACTAGATGCTATCAAGTTTGGTGTTGTGCAAAAACTGCTCGTCGCCTCCTAAATGAGACGTCTTGACCTTCACTGCGTGGTCATAATTGATATGCACTTTCCCAAAATTATAAAACCTTGAAAAACTGAATTATATCCCAGAAAACTAAGTATTATTGTTGACAAAGTCCAAGTGTAGCCAGCGTCTCAGTTTTATTTTAATTAGTGGCTGTTGTTTGAGCTACTGAAAAGCTTATTCCACAGTATTTTATATCTGATAGCTTATAAACTGACAAATGAAGATAATAAAGTTTTTGACCAGTCTCGCTGTGTGCGCCAACAGGATGTGAACACTGACAGCACCGTACCACACGCCGTGACCTCACATACAGACACGTGAATGGCTTTGTGTTGTCTGACATGGTATATGACTGTAACACCCTGAGAACATGGCACTATGCACTGTTCCACATGCACAATAATGACAGTTTAAATAATAAAATAAACTTTATGAAGTGCAGTGTTGGGAGTAACACGTTACAAATAACTCGTTAGAGTACTCATATTACTTGTTTGTTGTAACAAGCAATCTAACACAAGTCAAGTACCTAGTAATTTAGTTACGTTTTCAAATAAGTAATCTGTTACCATTCTAATTTTGTGCATTTTCACACCTGCAAGAACTACCACCGACTGCCATCTGTCAGCGGAGGAGACTCAGAGGGTGACTTTTTTGCATTTGAGACAGAAGAATGACATGGGCAGCCCGTGGACCGAATTCAGTTCTTTAACAACATCAGTCTGGGCCTTTGAACACTTATAGATATGAAAAAAGAATATCATTGTGATTTTCTTTAAATAATCTGCTACTATTCTACTTAAATTTTTTTTTTTTTTTTAACTTAGGCTGTTTAAGCAGAAGGAATTTAGTCAAACTGGATGGAAAAAGACGTTAAATGCAATCTTGTGTTTATTAAAACAACTAGGATTACAAAGGTGCACTGTTTTTCCTATACTTTTGTACATAATGTTTATTTTCCAACTGTGAAATCTAATAAAGTGGAGAAAAAGTAAAGAGGTGCATTGTTTTACACATTTAAATTCCTAACTTAACAGGTCAGACATAGGAAATGTTAACATCTGGCCCCTTGGCACTTTACTTTTTTAACATCTGGCCCTTCTAAAAAAGTAATTGAATAGGCCTGGACTATGGTCTCCGTGGACACTGAAATAAGAGTATCTCAAGTCAGGTCTCAAGATGGATGTATTCAACAAATTCTCTACAATCAGATCTTTGTTCAAGTCCACACAACAGTCAACAGTCAACTCCTTCTAGTGCACCTGTGGGGAGACTTTTTAGCTTTGGATGTCTCATCAGAGGAACTGGCTATCTGTCACATGTTTTGAAAAACTCTCAAGTTTTAAAAGAGTAAAATAGAGAGAACATTGGTTGGGTGATTCTACAGGATTTGAAACTTTTATAGTTTATATGTGTTTTGAGCATAGGTGTGGTGCCCCCGGACATACTGGAATGACTTCACCTAGTTTCTTTTCTCAAAGTGAGGAAAAAGAATATTCACAGTTTGCATAATCCTTTTTTTTTTTTTTTTTTGAAGTGCCTGGAGACCCAATCATCACTAAAGTGTACGGGTCTGATCAGACTGGGTAATATTCTCATATAATCTAACATTTGATTGTGTGGACAGTTATAGTTGAATAATGTATGTAAACATACCACTGTAGGAACAGTGGTTACATGACGTGAAACGAGCCACAATTTAGGCATGCATGTACGACATGTGCATGTCATAGATACGCTGCAGTATTAAACAGCCCTACACCTATGTCAGTTAACTGGTTCATTAGATGCGTGTTAAAATATGATGTACTGCAATGATTCTCCAAATTCCCACTGGTGGCTTGTGAAGGCCCTGCAGGTAGGCCTTGAGACGTCATGAAGACTAAATAAATGAAGCTTGATTTTAAAGAAGATAACCAGAACTAATAAATCAAAGCCGTGGTATACAATTATGTGTTATTCTTCATTTGGTGACCTTTCATATTAACACCAGAACATATCTTATATTTGGTTATTGTTACGATTACTGTCGTGTGTTCATCAGAGTTGTGACTAAATGTTTGGGTGGGCTGCAGAAGATTTTCAGATTTCAAACCGGGCTGTAGCATTGTTAAGTTTGGGAATGGCTGGTATACTGTATGGTATATGAGCCTGTGATTTATTGATGCCATAGAGGCGGCTGTGTAATATGCCTCAGCCCAGCTCACTGTCAGATCATAAGCATAATATAACCAACGTGCAGGAATAGCAAAGAGGTTTCCATTTCTGCTAACTCAAAAGTTTAGTCAGTAGGTAATGTTGTAATATAACACATTATTTTCTAATGGCAGTAATCCTGTAATGTAACGAGTTAATTTTAAAAGTACCGCTGCCCAACACTGCTGGTGTGACAGACCAAAGATAAAGAAAGAACAGATTGTGGTGCATAGAACTGTTTTAGGCAGAGGAAGCTGTATGGTGCCTGTCTTAACCAGCAGGTGGTGCTCCACTCAACCATTACTGATTCAAGTTGACCAGGTACACCATCATTATTTTCTTCTTCAAAAATCCTCCTTCTAACTGTCGTTGTAAAGACACACAGCCACACAGATGCCCAGTATCAGAGTGAACAGTAGAAATGAAGTGGTTAGACCTGCTGAATGTGTGTGACAGATGTTTTTCTGCAGGGAGTCTGGGGGAAAACAAGGTTTCTGTTCATTTCAGGCACAGGTGCTGAAACTTTGCAGACGTGGGACACAAGTTGTAGCAGGAAACACAAAAGATTTAAACAATTCACAGACAATTTGACAACACTTTGGTGACTTGTAACCCTGTTGGCACTGGGAGGGGGGGACAAAACATGAGAGAATTCAGAGAGCTTCAGACGTCCTTTTGCTTTGGACGATGTGTGTTCACATCTTGGCTTGGTCCAATCCTGTGTAAAGTCTCGTTTGTTTTAATGATTGTCTTTAGACTCACCATCCATCGATCAGACAAAATGACTCTGCGTGTTTGTTTTCTGTTGGATTGTCTTCTGGTTTTTCACACAGGTGAAAGGAGCAGGTCGGCCAGTTCCATACCTCACCTGTCATCATATGTCTCTGTCTCTTTTACTGTCTCCCTCTGTTCCACCAGTGGCTCAGATTAGACGATGGAGTCCCAGTCGAAGTCATCCTGGATGTCGTCTGCAGTGAGCATGCGTCTCACCTGGAAGTGTCCTAGAGGCAGCCTGTGTTGCTGCTGGCTCAGCTGGCTGAGATGGCCTAAACATGGAGGAAGAGCAAAGGTTTTAATACTGACAGATACTGTTACACACACACTGACATTTCTGTATCACTGCCACTAACAGAATTATGCATTTTACACATTTGTGAGTAGGATGAAGAATCAGAACTTAGTGGAAAAATCTTAAAATCCACCACGTCTTAAATTCTCATCCACCTACAGTTGTAGACTAAAACAACTGGTAATTCTGTTGCAGTCCCTCATGTAATTTAGCTTCGCATCTTGGTGATTTTAATGACACACTGTTGTAACTACCTACAAAGTAAATATAAGGCGTGGACAAAATGACACACAAAATGGACATTTAGAAATATAATCCAATCCAATGCAATAAAGGCTACTGTATCTTAAAGAAGTTCAGAAAATTCTCTTTTTTAGAAAGGTGTTGATTCAACTAAATGATCATTTTTGATACTTTAGTGTGCGGTGTAGTTATATTGTGTTGCATTATGAGCTGTCCTGAGCTGTCCTTGTTACAACAAGACCATTTACAATGCTGAAAACTGTGGTCAACGCTGTCCTTTAGCAGCAGGAAACCAAAAACATTTTGATGCTGGCAAAAAACATGGCATGCAATTCATTAAATCAATTCATTTATTTCTGAAACCAGATTCATTATCTTTAAAAGTGCTTTTTTCTGTAAAAAAAAATGTTCTAAGAGGGGTACTACACCAATTTAATCCGTGAAGATTAGTGTTGTGACTACTTTTGGCTGTAAAGTTCCAACATGCCAGTGCTCACATTTGTTGATCTTGGCGTTCTTTGTGTAGTGGCTTGTTCCAGACAGAAAAAACTCAAGTACACTGATAAATAAAACAGGCCTTTACAAACATAATTCAATTATTAATGTTTATTTTATATTCTACTAGTTTCTTCTTAGTTTTTTGCAGTTGAGAATTATTGTTCAACAGCACCTTCGAGCTATCGCCAGCAGCTATTACAAAGTAATTGGCAGAGGCATGCAAGTAATTTACTCCTCAGTAACATCATCACTAACCTTTCACCCACAGCTGTAATTCATTTCTTTAAAAAAGGACAAAACTGGCTCTAACAATCAGTTAACTAGTCGTGGTTAGTATTACTCAGCCTGTGAACACAGGTGTCTAACGTCCTCTGTGGCTCTGCAGGAGCTTTGTCAGGTCTCAGAGCTTTTGGGAGCTTTTTTTTTCAGTGTGACCCATATTTGGACTAAGTATCAGTCTTTTTTAAACCTGTCTTCTGTGTGTCCCTAAAATGTATGGAAGCACAGAAGTAAATTTCTGGAATACTCCTTTAATTCCATTTCTTTTTTTGGTCAGCGAATCTGAACTACAGGGTGGATAAATGAATTGAGGAACAGGGCATTTTGCCTTGGCAGAAAAAAATCCCATACATCTTCAAATTTAGTACATGTTGGTAAACTTCAGCAGTGACAAGACACAGTCACTTGTAGCAATACAATGACACCATGTGACAATCCACATCACATGTGCCTGTAATCCTCTGGGGTAGCTACACATGTAGCTGCTCAATCTTCATACAGAAAGCAGGCGTTAGAGAGCACTCGGGGAGTGTGGTTTCACAGGGAGAACGGTACAACTGTTCCATCACTTTGTTTTTCAAGGCCTTTTTTCAAACTAAGGTGTGGTTATTGAAATATAAATGCACACATATAATGCAAATAATTCTACTTTACCTCACATCAAAATGTTAATTGTCTGCAACAAACTCCACCAGACATTAAGGGAAAATGTTCAAACTTTACACTTCACAAGAACAAACAATAATACTGAGCATGAAGTGTGTGCTTGCAGATTTGCATATCAGAGAAGTGGACTTGACCTTGGCAGAGTGCCCTTCTAGTGGTACCTGTTCCTTTATTCATTCTCTGATCCAGTCTGTGACACCCTTGTATGTATATTTATAGTTTGTGCTCAATGCAGAGATTCAACTGTATTAATACATTTGGTAAAATGTACCAACCTGACTGAAATGACTAATATTAACGTTGAATTTAAAGTTCCTTCCCTATGCTTTTTTGTTAAAGTTGGTATATTATTACTATCAAATACTGTCTTCTGATATTGACAAAGACACACTTGCATGGATGTAAACCTGCAAAGACACATTTACACTGCATTTCTCTCTGCTCCTCGTGACCTGTCATGAGAGTGACAGGGGAGTCACCTGTCATGGTGGGGGCTGTGTTGCTCATGGGAGGCATGTGGGGGTATCCTGGTGGGCCCATAAGAGAGGAGATGCTCTGTCTCGAGTCTATGTACATGTTCCCTGTGGGAGAGAACAGACAAAAGGGCAATGACTAACTGTCAGATTAGTATCCCGACTTTCACACGTGCATCGGCGTCTTCACAGAACACGAGCTGCCATCATGAGCGCGCACAGTTTTACTGCTATCTTATGCTAAGCTTGAGAAATCCTACAGAACATGCTGTCTCTCAGTGGATTTCCCACTGGTGAAATGTCCCCTCGTCTTCATATCCCCAGCTGCCATGAAGCTGACAACATCCATAATTCCCTTGTAAAACTATAATGGGCAAACAATGGCACAGTGCGGAGAGAGGCTGTAATTCAACAGCCCCCGTCACAGCAGGCAAGTGCAGAAATGATGGTGAGCAAGAATTTGGATTTCAGGAGATGTTCTACTTTTGTTCCACTAGATTTCAGGGGGAATATTACATTTTCATTGTATTTTTTTTACTCCTAAATTATCTCTTTGTTGAAAAAAACTGTATCCCCGAAATATCAAATTTGAGAAGCCTTTAAGCAGATGTAAACAGGTTCTACTTTTTATTTTCATATTGCCGTGTTGATACTTTTACTTCAGTAGAGGATATGATATGAAAAATATGCATGCAGTGAAATGTGTGTAAACATAAAGGCCTATGCACTGACCCGTGCTGATATGTTGGCTATGTTGGTTGTGTTGTCCATGCTGATTGTGCTGGCTGGCCTTCGGGTGCATCGCCCCGTGCGGCTGAGCCGGGTGCTGCGGTGCTCCTGGTGGTGTCGGGTGTTGGACCTGAGGTTGTGGGTGGGAAGTGCCCTGAGGGGGGATGACCCCTGTGGCGGTGAAGAACTGGTTAATGGAGGAGCACAGGTCGGCCATCTGGGCGGCGTCCAGCGACCAGTTGTTGAGCTCAGCCTGTCGCATGCTCTCCTTAAGACCTGAGGAGGCAAAGATGGACTGTGACCGTCACTGTGGGGCTTTAATCATTTTTAATTAACAGCTTGAACCTGAATGTTTCAAACATGTCAAATAATTTTCCACATACGCAGCTCCAAAGTTATATTAAATAAAAACTACAAGGACCAGTGTGTAGGATTTAAACCAGGGACACACAGGAGGTGGACGCACTGTGAAGTGTCGAGATATGTCAGTTCACGAGTGAGCAGGAGCCTGGCTGTTCTCTCTGCTGATCAACAAGCTATTCTGCTCCTCTGCACTTTTATTATCACACCTACTGCTGATCTTTATAATAACCTCCTGAATTTAAAGCTTTTTCTTTTCCTGGATAAAAACCGGATCATCACCTTTTATGATGATGGAGAGATCTTCTCTTCTACCCGTGTGTCTGCTTGTCTCTCTTGCTCTGTCTTGCCTATTCCACTGACAACTATGTGGAATAGGCACTGAATTTGAAAAAAACAAACAAACAAAAAACAACCACAAACAGCACTGATACTATTTCTGATAAATATAGTGGATGGGCAGAGTTTTATATTTCATCATGCAGGAAAAATCGAGGGAATAGAAACTCCAGCAGCACAACAGGGGCAGAGAAATCAAAAGGGGGGTGCCAAACATGGGACACATATTTCATCATTTATCAGAATCAGATCATTTATATCATATTTATCATTTATAATAAATAATAAGTGTGTCTTTTTTTCCAGATACACAGAAAAAAAAACAGAACAGATGCCGTAACTATTGCTGCAGGTCACAAGCTGGCAACACAGCTCCGCGCTGCAGCGCACTCTATCTGAACAGCCCAGCTGGTTAACATGAACGCTGAAAGAAAACGGGCAGCACTTTGTGGTGCTTCCGCCTGCTGTCTGTCCCCAGTGTTGGTGACATCTAGTGGTGAGGTTGAAGATCACAATCAACTGAATCCCGCTCCCCTCTCCCTCCCCCTCTAAGCAGGTAGAAGAAACTACAGTGGCCACTACACTCGCAAAAAACAGTAACTATCTAGAGCCAGTTTGTAGAAACATGGTGGTTTAACATTGCAGCCTCAGTGGAAGAGGAGCTGCGCACTCTGTATATATAAACAGCTCATTCTAAGATAACAAAAACACAAAGAGTCTTATTTTCAGGTAATTATACAATAATAAAAACATGCTCATGAATATTATATTCCATTTCTGCCATATTCGGCCAATAAACTTCTGTAAATCTTTCACACTAGACATTTTACTCACTATCTTCTTTTTTAAGTTAAGATATCTGCCTCAGGGAGGTAATCGAGCAAATTACCAAGTTACAATTTCCTATGGCTGCACAACTGCACCAAATTTAAAACTATGCATGCATCATTTTATTCACAGGATATTAACAATAATATAAAACAATGTTATGGGACTGTGAACAGTGCATATCCTGCACAAGATGTGTGAGGATAAAAATTTTGTTAAAGATTTTAAAGATTTAATAAAGATTTAATACCAGGCTAACATGACCACTGTTGAAGGTAGAAAATAATGCACCAGCATTCATGCTTGTATTCGACAGCAACTCTTTTGCATTCATAAAAGAGGCCCAATCTTATTCCATCTTGAATCATATCTTGCAATGACAATTACATTTCCTCTGCATCAAACTAACAATACTTCAGTCACTCAAAACACCTTTTACTTTTTCTGATGATGCAGAACGAGACCCTGAACCTCTAACTCCTCCTTTTCTTATTTGCCTCTTCAAACAAAGACACACCTACGCTTCTATTCAACAAACTGCTGTCTGATATTTCCAAAAAATCTCATTCATACAGCTGGTGTTTGGCAGCAATGGAGACGAGAGTCTCTGTCCCTGCTCTTTGGAGGCGAGCCAGAGACGGTGGAGGATGGCATTACGGCGGTGTGAGGGAGGTCAAGCGCTGCAGGAGGAGAGAGGCAGCGGGGCCTGTGTGTGTTATAAGACCAGCCGTCGTCATCCATCGTGTGTGTGGATGTTGCCGGCTTTGTGCGCTGACCGTGATAAGAGGCTGTTACTGAGCCGGGGCCTAATTGGATTATTCACATCATACAATTGGGAGGGAGGGAGACAGTGTGTGTGTGTGAGTGTGTGTGAGGGAGGGAAACAGAGAGTGGCAACCTCTCAGATGCAGGATAATGACTTTTATTAGGCCAGTACTATTACGACACTGGATATTATAATATTGTGCCTCAAGGGCGAGTGTATATGAAAGCAGAGAGAGGAGACGAATCATAATGGTTTAATCAAAGTAACTGATCGGCATCACAAGCATTTTATCAATTCTCGCTGTGTTGAAACAGGCTGCGACAGACAGCTTTATCAATGTTAATTTCACATGCTGTTCACATTGATGGCACCAAGACTCTTAGTGTGTGTGTGTGTGTGTGTGTGTGTGTGTGTGTGTGTGTGTGTGTGTGTGTGTGTGTGTGTGTGTGTGTTAGTACAGTGAGTGTGTGTGTTACCTTGAAATGGAGAGAGGTCTACGTCAGCCCAGTTGTAGCTGGTAGCAATGCGGCAGCTCTCCTTTAGCCAGTCCAGATTTGGGTACCAGTCTGATGACATGCCTGGGAGAGAGAGCACATGCACACGCACGCACGCACACACACGCACACACACGCACACACACGCACACACACGCACACATACACACACAGATTTAAAAATGTTGTCAAATGGCTTTATAAAAAGATAAATCAAAATAAATTAAAAGCAACCACACCACAACCTGCTCATTCCTCACCTTGGTAGTGCCCTATGCAGTATAAATTATGACTTTTTGGTTTTTATGATTTTATTCCTTATTTTAAAATGTCTGTTTCTTATCTTACATTTTCATGATCAGTTAAGCTGTAGATTTCTTTTGATTCATTGTTCAGATGTTTGATTTCTGAAATGTTATAGGTAATGCATATCACAATTTCCCAGAGGTCAAGGTGACGTCTTCATATTGTTTGTTTTTTCTAATTAACATCCTGAAACTCATTCTATTTACAATTATATAAAACAGAAACAGTAAAACAGTAAATTCTCATATTTGAGAAATTGGAAACAGAATATTTGGCCTTTTTTCATGATAAATGACTAATCAATTATCAAAGTTGTCGATTATTTGTTTTCTATCGACTAATTGCTTCAATACTAAAATAAATAGTAGGCTAACAACATGAGTCTGATCAGTGCAACAGTGTTAAATTATCTGAAAGAGGTGAACGGATCCAGATTAATGAGTGAAATTAGTCTCTGCAGTCGACCACAAGGTGGTGTGACTTCACACAGAAACATTTCCAGCCACAGCTTTGCTTCTGGAAAAAAAAGAAGGAGATGCTTTTCACCGCCTTCACCGCCACAAACTAAACAACAATACATTCAGAGACTGTGGATCAAAGACAGAGGGATTGCTTTCATTCATCCTCAGCTTGGTTGAGGGGAATACTAACCTAGATAAATAATGTCTGAATAGTCCCTCTTTTGGCCTGAGAGCTGAGTTGCAGAGACACAAAGGAAAAAGCAAAAAAACAAAGACTGGGAATATGAGCAGGAAGGAAAAGCCTCAGTGAAGCTTTGGAGAAGATGCCTGTCTGTATGAGCCCAGCCTCATAATATCAAATGCTCTGGGACCTGACTGAGGAAAAGACTATAATATAAATGCAATGAGTCTGTGCAGAGATGAGCCTTTTCTGGTGTGTTAGGTGAATTGCATTTACACTGATGTGGCTTTGGGAGTCAGGAGAAGTAGAATCATTGTTTGGTGCTGTACACTATCAGTATATATGAAACACAAAACTATACTGTACACTGCGTGGGCTCCTTTTATAAGAATTAGTAAAAAGGTATTCAGCAGAGTCAGGAAATATATTAGGAATCGAGGCCTCAAAGATAAAGGTCCTGTTCATTTTTCTTTTTCACTTTTATTCTTATAAATAATGTGAGCTGACTGATAGTTGGAACACTTTAAATTTCTGCTTCACTGATAAAAAGTGAAAGGTACAAGTGCATGACTGTTCAAAAAAAATGTTAGCAGAAAAGTCAAGTACAACTCCCACCCACCCGCGGAGGACTGTGGTTAGAAACATACAAGCACTTTTCAGGTACCTGCAGTGCTGCTGGCAGGTTGAGGAGATTATACTTTGAAAAAACCCTGTTAATACATTTAGCAGTTTGAATCCATTCACTTTCAGATTCTGGATCAATTCAGAAGCTATGAAATATTCTGAATGTGCTATTACTCTGACGGCTCAGCTCTGGTGAAGGCTTCTTTAAATGCTGCATTCACACCACAGCACCAGAGTGGGAGAAAACGTCTTGCTGATCTGACCCACTACAGTATATGAACATGGTTGTGAGTCCTATAGCCGCATTAGATGAAATGAAATCTACTCTAAATTCTTTTTTCATTGTGGTACATATTTGAAACTGTTCGTTAAATAGCTGCATCGATCGTAAAAGTATTAATATTGGATTTTTTTTTCATTAAACTGCCAGTGACACTAACTTTTGAGGCATTTTGGCAACCGTTTGAGGACACTTCTGATGAACTTTCCTCATCTGGGAAATTTTATAGCCATCCTCTTATCTTTTACTTGTTATTAAACCAGGAGACTGAAGCGTGGCTGCTTGCATGATGTGAATCACAATATCTATAAAGGCTCATGGGTGCTGTAAAGTAGCCATTTGTCATATCAAACTCATGGAAACAAAGTGATTTCTGTTCAACAACAGTGGTGGCTCAATAGCACTTTTTTGTGTGTCCTGTATCGATACCACAACCCTGAGTATCTGCCAGTATCAATACTAATCTGATAATGTTGTTTTCCCTCTTTTAAAGAACAAAGCTGTTAATACATTTGTATGGATACACTTTGCTTATCTAAGCCATCTAAAAAACATCATGCTCAAACTGTGAAACAAATATTCTACTCTCATAAAAGAAGAAATACACAGCCCACAAGATGACTCAGTCCTGCAATACTGCTGCTTCTGCTTCTTTTCACATAAACACATTTTTGATTGGTCAGGACCATTCAAACATTCAAAATGAAAATAAATTTCATCTGTGTTACTTGTGACTCGTTTCTGTCTTGTTCAGTTAAACATTTATGTGACTGCTTATACAAAGGACAGTATTGGATTATACTTTTTCTTTTTCGGTGCCATCCTTATTTAACAACATTTAAATATTATAAACTGATGGACATAACTATAACCTAGAGTACTGTTAAATAATTCAGGGGTCCCGTGTGTTGCTAAAGAAAACTTTCAAGTGTAAATTTGAATTCTTTATGTGAAGAATGTTTATGTGGTTATGTGGTTAAGTTTTTCTGTGTAAAAAATACAGATAATCCCAGTGAGAACTATCATAGTTTAGGTGGTTCTTTTAGCAGATTCATTCAGGGACACTCTGCATACTCTGCTGTTTATGTTTACGTGAGGCTGTTTTTTTTTGCCTTCATCGAAAAGGAATTAATGTGCGTAATGGTAACACGAATAAAAATACATACGAATAAATTCTAATGTAGCAAACAACACATGTAACTCACATTACTGATCAGCTGTTTCCGCTCTCCTCATGCCTCCTATGCCACTATAATACATCCATTATCACTAATACATGAAGCAAAAACAAATGTCATATTTATATCATGTTCTCTACATTCTTTTTTCACAGTTTGAACTCAACTGGCACTATTTTAATTATCCTTTCTTCTGTAATGGTATTTTTTATTCTGACTGCAGGATTGGTACCATCTACTGCTTATCTCCAGGAACCAGATTCTAATAATCGTGTCGCGCAGTAGCAGATGTAAACAAGATTCGCACTTTCTTTTGCCAAAATTCAGTTCAACTTGGATAGAAACAAGGCAACAAACAACTGGCGACTCACCTGTCGTGGAGCAGGTCTGTCCAGTGTGACTCTGGTGGGAGAGTGATGGGTGCTGCTGAGAATGAGCAGGGTGCTGTTGGTGCTGCCCATGCTGACCGTGTGCCGGGTGCTGGCTGTGGGTGGAGTGAGGGGAGAGGTGCTGCTGAGGGTGGTGGGGAAGATGTGACGGCTGACCGTGGTTGTGTTGGTGGTGGTGGCCACTGCCGCTTCCCGCACCAGGAGAGTGCTGGTAGGAGCAGGCGGTCCGGGCCTGCTGGCTGGAATCACCGGGCATACCCATCAAACCTGGAAATAAAGATTAAAATAAATAAATAAATAAATATCTTCACAGGTGAGAAAACAAACAACAAAGGCAAGAAACGGTAAACTGAAAGAGATAATCTAATCTATCACAAAGTGGATGCACAGTGTGAATGAAAGGTTGTGATTTTATCCCACATATTTACACCCACTCATGTCAGTGTCACTGCAGCAACAGTTCTTCTATGGGCTGTCTCACTCTCAAAACTTTTTTTTTGTTGCAAATTAAATCATTTAATCAGCCAAATAAGACATTGGAAACCAGTTTGTGACCACTGCTACAGCACAGAGCAGCACAAGTTTGATTTGTTTTATGGTTCAGTTCCTGGGGTTTGTAAATCCCCGAGCATCAAATCATAACAGAATATTCCTCATGCCCATCGCCATCACCCAGCCTGCCAGTGATTGTCTTCTGAGCACTGAAAAGACAGTTGGATAGAGGACAGTTTTATTTTCTTCATAATTATTATTATTATTTATTACTTTTACTCTGTGTGGAAAAAAATGTAGCTTTTCCAAATAACAAACCACAGATAACTGAACAGTGCTCAGAATAAAAAAATAAGTAAAAAAATAAAAACACTTTCTCAAAGGAGATATTCAAGAAGGTCAAGTGATCTTGAGAGAAGTACAGGATGAAATTAACAGAGCTAATAAATTGTGTAGGAATAAAGTGCCCTCATAATATTGAAGTTTTGACCTTCAGGCAGAAAAGAATTAAGTGTATGTGATTTATTACCTACAAAACTGACAGAATAATTCAAAGATAACGACTGAGCGTCCATTACACTCATAGACTGTATAAAAGAAGTGGACATAGTCACCATGACATTATCATTTGTGGACTACCGCTTCAAAGCCTTGCGTTTGGCACTATGGCCGTCACATCTTGTTTTTTTTTGGAGCCAGAAGTGAACATATTTGGATGAGAGGGTTGCTGCTGCAGTGACTTGTCAATCAAGCCCTAAAGCGTACCCTGCTGTGTTGTCTATTTGACTCTAAATGGGACCATTGTTTACTATTTATTTACTACTAGTAGGGTCATTTTCTCACAAACTTCCATACAGTCAGACTGCTGGACATTATATATATATACATATTAACTAGACCAGACTAGATCTAAGTAATCCCTTGGTACCAACCATGTAATAGCTTGGGACTAAACAACACCCCAAAGTAAGGCTAGATTTTTGCAAATTTGTGACAAGGATAAAACTGGCACTAATATCACTTCAAGATATATGAGTGAAAATGGGTTCTATGGGTACCCAAGAGTCTCCCCTTTACAGACATGTCCACTTTGGGCAAAACCCCTGCTGTTTGTTACATGCAGTATAAATGTGTTATTTTCACCTATTTCAATATTTATGCATACTGGGGTCTATAGACAGTGTTGGAATTGCATAAATTGGGTTTGATGGGAAAGCTCAGACTCTTGTGGATTCAGTGAGCCCAATTATATTCATATGTGATGATGTTGTTCCCTATGTCTTTTCACTGTAGTGACCATTTTCATGTTTTTTTTTTTAACTTGACCTGTATAAGATGACATATAGTGACCTCAATGATTATTGCAGCCTCAAGAAACTTAACGTTAACAGCCACAAACTAGAGATTGGAAGGCCTCCTGGGTATACTGACAGTAAGGGGATCCCCAGAACAGATGTGCTCACCACCCAATCACCTAAAAATGCAATTCTTAGAAATCTCCATATGTCAAAAGTTTTCGATACCAAATCACAGCTTGAAATCAATAAAAAAAAAAGTTTAAATCGCGCACAAAATCTGTCTAATAAAAGATATCAAACCAAATATGGCTGCAACAACTTAAGAGGCATGATAGAGCATCGGGAATGGCCATCATATACTTCTATGATAATGTTCTAACCCCTTGTACACTCTAAACTAAACTCTAAACGAAAAAATAATGTTTACTACAGATTTATGACTAGAAAAAATTGACAGACAGTGCTGAGCTGCCAGCTAGACAGAGAGAGCGTGGAAGAGATTTTTAAGGCACTTCCACATTGGCTTCACTTTCTCTTATAGTCCATGTCTACACCATGTGGTGATCAGATTACAATTGTCTCTTCTTTTAAATAGAAATTTCAGTTTGAGTTTCAATTCTAGTCAAATTGCCATAATTTGAGAATATTCTTTCTGTTTCCAAAAATAAGTAATCCTAAACAATGTAATGATTTCAGTCAAGTGGCCCTTCTGCTGCTAGTTATGAAAAATCTCTTTCTCTGAAATACACACATACACACGCACACATGTCGTCTCCCTTGTCAACATGTCTTGTGGATTTTAGATGTTGTGACGGACAGACAGCAGAGAATTCTTGTCAGTGGCTGTTTTTTGAATGCACGGGTTCACCCCGAGAGTGTTTTATCTTCCTCACTTTTCATCATGGATACCGACAGCTGCAGAAACTGTAAAATAGGCAGCCACCTTGTTAAATTTTCAGACAGTGACGCATTGTTGTCTTTTCTTCATGCAGAGACTTGGACATGGTTGTGCTCTTCCTGCTTCTGTGCCACGGTACATCATTTTTTTGAATGTAATCTACGTGAAATGTAAGCAATTTTTCCAAGTACTTACTATGTTCAACAGGTAAGATTTAAACACAGATGATCATTAAGTGTTTCCAGAAGAGTGCACCTTCGTCAGAAACTTAATTCCTTTCCGTAAGTACATTTATTTTTAACTTATCTTTCCTTGAGAGTCTTTTGACCTTTTCTTTTATCTGCTGTTTCATTGCTTATCACTGAAAGACAGAAACTGGCTGAACAATACTGTTCAGATCTCTTCAAAGATCAGTGGAGTGAAACAGAGGGACTTGAGTTCTTTTTGTGACCAACAAATCAGAAGGAAATCGATGAGCATACTGAGTCTATCTGAGCACATCCTAGTGGGGGAATTTTCACTGCTGCCATCAGGGAGTCGTTCCGCTTTACCTGCTTGTTAAAGTATCTTTTATTCCAATTCTTTTATTCCCACTGCCATGTGTCTGATCAGTGCTTTCTGAAAAATGCTTCACAGCCATTGTTTATTTATTTATGATTTACTGGAAGTCTATGAACCCCCCTTTTTTTTAACTGTCCTGGTTGTGTTTTTCCTCCCTAATTTACTGTGTGGGTGTTGTGATGAAATGGGTGTTGTGAGAAATTGAACAGAATTGAAACATGGCCCCTGACATTTCAATCCCTTTGAATTTAATGTGACACGAGGGATAGCAGATTCTGATCCTGTTAATTTCGTTGACTAATAATTTTCATCAGTGACATTTTTGACGAAAATGATACAATAACTAAATAAAAAGTAATTTATAACGACAAAAACTATGATGAAATATATTAACACTTTTGTCAGTGAATAATAATGAGATGAAAATGTTAGGCAGGGACAAGTTGAGAAGAGAGACTAATCTCTTTCTGTGGGAGGGAGATTTGATGCTCACAATCAGACAGTACTGATCTACCAGGAAGCCAACAAGCATGCATTTCCTGCATGTCTAATAAACTATGCAGAAATTTCAACTTATGGGAGAAAGAGGAAAAACAGACGTAGATAAATTTCACATTTGACGTCAATGAAAACAAGACTCTTGTAAACCATGTTGAGCAACAATCCTCAGTACAACACGACAAGCTTGAAGCGACATTGGCAGACAAGTCATCCCAAAATTAACGCAAAGGTAAATTAAAGCCAGCAATATTTTTCACTAAACTTGAAATACAATACAAGCTGAAAGAAACCACCACTATCCTGTACTGATTACACAATTGAATGATCCAGAGTTGCTAATCTTAGAGTTTAATTAAAAGACTGATTGACATGGAAGTGTAAAGTTTCACTGTCCTCAAATTGAAAAAACATGTATCAAAAAGAAGAATGCACTTCTGAAAAAATGTAGTACACTTAATGTTAGACATATCATGGGAGAAAGGAGCAAAAATTTAGTATACTTTATGTTAAAGGAGCAATATATAACAATTGTGTGTCCAAAAATCAGTACTGCAGTCCAAATAGCGAGTTGGAGCCATAGACGGTACATTAAAAATGTTAAAACCCTATTTAATATACAATCTGTGGTTGAAGTAAATTGTTTCCCCCGACCCCCTCGTCTCCAGACTCGAAACTCAGTCAGGAGCAGGAGCACAGGATGAACACAACACTGTAAACTGACAATAACAAACAACGAGTAAGCTGATCAGCTGTTCATAACAGTCAATCGTCTGTCAATGTAAAGTTACCCCGCCTGCCTGAAAACAAAAGCCTGCTGATCTGAAAGTACAGTTCAGTCACTGCCTGCCAGACTCCATTAACATTTTGCTCAATTTAATTGTTAGAAATATCTTATTATCGATTTCTTATGACTCATAAACAGACACTAACTCATTTGGCAAACTTTCAGTATTAATTTTAACTTTAATAAACATGAAATGGGCAAACAAAAACAAAGGAGGACACTGCGGCTGTGGTGTTGTTAACAGAGAAGTGAGTGTTTCAACTCACTGTTTCTTTAATCTCTGATGACATATCATGGTCATTTTCTGATGACTAAAATATGACTAAAACTAAACGGGATTTTAGTCAAAAGACTATGAGTAAAACTAAATAATCCGTTGTCAAAATGGAACAGTGATGGTTCAAGCTCGATTGGAAAATTCGAGTTTTCATGCTCGACATTGTGTGCTGCTCCAACTCATGATTTCAAGCAATAATTTACTCATTTAATGTTCATTTTGTCTCTTTTTCCTGACCTGTAATTTGTTCGATGAAGATCTGTCAGAAAAAGAATGCAGCACCACCTGACTCAGTTACAGTTTGGTGTGTGGTCTCGGACTCTCTGTGGTTTTTCGGGGGAGATGATGAGCTGCGCCGTCTGGCTGAGTCACTGTGACTCAAACTCTCAAATACAATGACTGCTGACACTGTTTCCTGCTAAGCCTCACACTTAAGGGGCCCTTTCAAGGATCCGCTAAATCCATTTTCTTCTTCATTTTCTTTCTAGGTCTCCGTGTCATATATTTTTTTCTCCCCTAACTAGTATTCTCATTGTCTCATTTTCCCTGTGTGCGCACCCCTGACCATAGACCGAAGGGGACCTTGTCAGGAGGTGAATCCAGGCAGCAGTTGTGGAGCTCAACAGAGCACATCAATCTCCTTGGCTACAGAACGTATACATGTTGAAGTGTGCGGGGAGAAGAAAGCAGCAGAGGGAAGGTGATAGGAGGATGGTGAGATGGTGGGGGGTCCAAGAGGGAGGAGGCCCGGTGACCTGAAAGCTTCGGGAAGCAATTAGCAAGATGCTACACAAACTTTAGAACCAATCTAATTAGCTGCTATCAAAGCTGCAGAGCCCTTTGCTCTGCTCGACTGCAGATGTGTTTGTGAGGTTTTTTTCTCCTTCTGCTGAATTCTTCCTCTTAATTGCCTTTACTCATTTGACTGAGCGAGCCGTAAAATGCAGATATGCGGAACAACAGATTGTTTTGTTTATTAAAATACAATAGAGTAGGAGTAGTGTGTGGTGGAGGTTAATACTGGAATGCTTTTACTGCTATGAAAGCAATGTTAAATTATTTCCATTTCATTAGGAGCTTAAGCTTGACAGTTAATTATGTGCATGAAGCCTGACATAGAGGTTTAACACGTTTTTTTTTCTGTGAACACATGTGTCAATTAAGATGTTGCACAGGCACACAAGAGCAGATACACACTGATGCACATACAAACTGAGGGTCAACACCCACCTTGCTGCGAGAAGGACTGCTCAAAGACGCATTTGTAAAGACTGCGGAAAGAAGCGCTGAGGTCTTCGAAGTCCGAGAAACAGAGCTGCTTGTCCCGTGACTCCGGAACGGGCAAACCATACTGTGGCTGTGGGGGAGGAGGTGGAGGCGGCGGAGGCTGCTGCTGGGCAGGCTGCTGGAGGCTCAGGGACTGGGAGGAAGGCTCTGAGTGGCTACTCACCTTCAAGACAGACAGAGAGGAAGAGTCAACAGACAGACTGTGAGAGGGGTAAAAAGACAAACAGGGAATCAATGGAGGTATTGGTTTCAGAGAAATAAATCAAAGGCTGAATTCACACTGTAGCTGCTGTCAGAGTGATGATAAATACGAGGTGGTCAAAGGACGAGTGTGTAGGATTAAGTGACATTTTTAAAAGTTATAACTAAAAATGAACTTCTGGAAATCTGTTTTTTTTCTGGTGTCCAAGTTTCAGAGTTTAATTTTGCTTTGTTTTAGAGAAAAAGCAGGTTAAAACTTGCACGAAGGACAAAATTTGGCCAATGAAAAAACTTCAAAGCCATAGTTACCACACTTGGGCTTCCTGGGGCAACATGGAGGTGCAACATGACAGACTTCATGGAAGAGGATCTGCACCCTTTGTAGATAAAAACGGCTCATTCTATGTTAATAAAAACACAACAATTCTTATTCTCAGGTGATTACACTAATGAAAACATTCTTATCAATATTATATTCCATTTATGCCATATTCTGCCAATAAATTCCAGTAAATCTTACACACTAGGTCTTTGAAACACCACACTGGCAAATACAATTCGGCTGAGTGTTCATTCCTAGTAGACTGCTGTTCAGTTATGACACTTAAGGTTTTACGTATTTATTGCAACAAAAATATGCATTTTAGTTTGGTGGAGTGGCTCTCTGATGGTTTTAAACAAATCTCTGCAAACCTGACAAAATCCGTCCCTGACCCTACTAACAGAGCCTGAGATGTACACATTTCATGATCATGAATATGAACTGTGTTTAAAATACATAAGAAAGGGCTAAATGCTAATACATGAGGAGGTTGTGGAGTTGGAAGTAGTTAAAATGCTGAAAGCAGGTGGTGGTGTAGCTGCTGAGGTACTTATCCATAGTCAGTGTAGATGAAGATATTACCTACAGTAGATGGCGTCCTAGTTTGGAGAAGCTGACAGTTGCTGCTAATCAAAGTACTGCCATGGACAGGATCAGCAGCAAAATGTATTTTAACCACCTAAACAAAGGCCCACACCTCAAAATCTATATCAGGTTAAGTGTAAACTCTATTTTGAATATTTTCACAGGTTTATTCTGCTCTCAGACACCCTTATCCAGCAAGAAACCGCTGTTATTTAAGCCAAATATCGCTCTCTAAACCAACCAAACACCAAGGGTGAAATCAGTCATTTTACCTCGCAGAACATGAGAACTGCTGCTACCTTGATGAGTTAACTTGTTTGTGTTACTGTGTGATTTCTGTGTTACTTCAAATTCACTAAAGTCACACACTAATACAACCAAACTAGCAGATCGAGGCGGCAGTGTTTATGTAGATTTTAGCGTTTGTGTATGCAGACAGAATGAGTGCCAAATGTTTATATGGACTGCCATGTGTTAAAAATCGGCCAAGGGAATATACATTATAGAAGGATGGGAGAATATTGGTACATGTGACTATAACATGATGTCAACAGCTTTTTGGATGTGCTTTGGATATGATACACAATATGTCATTATGTTAATCGGGGTATGCATGGCTGCACGTAAAGGGGAATATTAGGGGAATATGAATTCTCACCTTAGTAGGAATACTGTCTGTTTTGGAATAAGGAAAAAAAACAGAATATTTTGTGCATGTAAAAGTAGTTATTGAGGCTCAATTATAAAGGTAAATAGTGTCATTTTAATTACTACACACTCATTAGTTACAGTGGGTGCCAACAGCAGTATTGTGAGCCAGTGTTTAGAATGAGGAACCAGACAAAGCTGAAAAACCCTCCTACTTCACTGATAAAGAACAAACAACAGGGTCATGTTGGCCATATACAGACTGTGGGCCCACTAATACAAGTATTGGAGTGGGCTGCTACCTGTCAGTCAATGCACAGGGAAACAAAGTGCTACTACCACCTGAATCTAAATAGAGAAACCTGAATTTCAATTTGAAGAGCTACACTGTAAAATAGGTAAAAAGTCAAATCCAATAATAACCACATTCAGTGTCAAGAAATTTAATTTATTTTCCAATTTTCTAACAAATTTAAATTTCACATTAATTCTTTCTACAAATCATTTTTTAAAAATTCAGTCCGTCACTATGATGATCATACCAAATTCAATTTCATGCAATTAAAGAGAAAAAATGTTTTTCGTTCATATAAAAACACAAAAACAAAATACTTCAAATTTGTCTCTCACATTGTAAATGCAGCCTGTCTTCCTCCACCATCTATCGTCTCATCCCAGCTGTCATCTTCCTCACCATCATCCACCCAGCAAACACGAGCAATATGCTGTGATCAGTGTGCCTCCGCAAATATAAGCCAACTTAGCACGACACATCCCCCGCACATCTACCTCCACCCAGTAATGGCAGCTTTTCCATCAACTTTTCTGGGTGTCTTTGAGATCTCTGCCAGTGATGCCACCAGTAATCACTGTCAGTTAGGAGGGTATCACCTGCGCCAGGTAATGAGGCAGAACTAACCCTGATCCCACTGGACTAGACCACAGATGAGGTCTGAGGCGATGGTGGAGGAGGAGGAGGGTGAGGAGGGGGGATGTGGTGCAGGGAGGAGGAAAACAAAAGATGGCCTCTAGAAATGAGAGGTTAACGAGATGAGATTGCACTGACCTTTGCTAATGCAGGTGGGAGGTGAGTGGGGAAAAGTGATTGATGGTAAAAAGGTGAGCAGCTGTTACAAGAGAAAAATAATGAAGAGTTGGGATTTTTCACCGCTCCTGTAATTTTGGACCAAATGTTTTCGGAGCGAGACTGGCCTTTAAAATTGTATTATATTTGGTTTATAAGGCACAGACACAAACACTTTGACAAATATGTCAAATGCACTACAAGTCTATAGATTAGACTGAATGGAATTTTAAAGACATCAATGGAAAAAAATCAAGCTGTCGCAGCATTTTAGAGTAATAGAATGAACAGATTCAATAAAATTATATACAAAGGAATAAAGCAACATTTGACACACCTTCCTCCTTTATTCCCTGAGAGCATGAATATATTTAAATTACAAGATGTGAGCTCAAAGAGTGTCCAGAGTTCATCCTCATACACCGCCAGTGTGCAGTGAAGATGCATCTACATTGTAATTTAAGGGCAAAGAAATCCAGAAATAGAAACTTAATGTAGAACAGTGATTACCAGCTGTGACAACATGGTTGATATTGTTTTCACCCTGTCGGTACTTTTCCTGTTGTTCTTATGTCAGTGGTCTAGAGATGTTCCTGGTAACTAATTTCCTGTCAATTAGACAGAAAATTTTATTCATACTATTTAACTAGTCTAAAAGCAATAAAAACCAAAACAGTCCTACTAAGCACAATTTTTAATCATATCTATCAACTCTTCAATAACCAAATCTGATTATAAATGCCACCAGAATGTGACACTTTGCATCGTGCATTATGAACACTGCACATTGTCTTATAAATCATGATAACGTCTCATTAAATGTTCTCTGTTTTCAGACTTAGCAGGATCGCAGAGTCTGCAGCTAAACACTGTCATATATGACCTTCTAACATTAGAGTAGCTGTCACACGGTGTAGCTAACGTTAGCAGTGCTAGCACCAAAAGCCTGCTTTCCTTGCAGGTTAACATCCAATTTATTCTGACACAGACTACAAAAAAACCTTACTTTCATTTTCTAGATCAAAATACTGCAAAATTCTGCTGTTTTCTGAAATGTCGTCTGTTCCATTTTTTGCATTCCACTTTGCTGGATTACAACATCCGATAAGGAGCTGCCACCCGCTGGGGCAGCAGCCACGGCTGATGGAGGGCAGCTGCGTAACATCTTAGAGGCAACAGTTAACTAGAATTGTACATTAATAAAATATCAATAGCTAGTTTATGCGACTAGTATTACTGGTGCCAACTAGCCCGAGTAGCTACCTTTAATCATTTAGTCGACTAATTGTGTACATCCCTAATAGCGCCACGGCAGTTACGGTCACGACAACTGTGTGAGATACAGTCACAATACTTTATAGGTGTGTCGTTAAGATCAAAATGAAGGCAGAGTTCAAAGATGGGTGTGGTCTGACCCATGAATACTGACTATTCATATAATAATGTTGTCATGACAACTGATCATTCATGGGGTGAAATGTCAATATGTTGACAGACATTGCAGCTGGTGTGATCCCATCACAAGATGGACAGTTGGTCACAAGATGGCCCAGCTGCCATTTCACATAAAAACAGAGGTCAGATCACTGCTGTTATTTTTGCTAAAAACCTGTGTTCTGTCAAGGAGTCCTGCTCTAGTCACATTTTCTGCATCTGATCAACTGGTGATAAACTGTTTGTTGTTTCCATTAAATATCTGTTCCAAATCTAAATCGCTCAGCATGGCACAGTTTAGTTCCTGACAGGAGGGTTTGCCAATCAAATCCCTCCTTCATAAAAAGGCAACTTATCATCTCACGCACACACTGGTTGAGACTAATCAATTCAAATAGCCAAAGGACCTTGATTTATAAGGATGAGGAATCATTTAAACAGGCAGCGGAAAATCTGGCCAAATATATCTCAGTTTATCTGTGGTCTGCCAAGTCTGGGTGTACCTTACACTGGCCAAGACCGTAGGCACCGTAACAGCAGACGACATGGGATGGCCTTGATTTAAATAAAACTCACTGTGTGTGTGTGTGTGTGTTTTTGTGGTAAATGGCACAGAGACACCACAATCTAAGTGTTTAATTGCTGGCTAACCGAATTAATCTGCTTGTAATTGTATACAATTTTGTCTCAAATCCGTTAATACAGGGGTGGTCAGGCATCATTTATATGCACCAGAGACGATAAAGGTGAGCTGTCAACACAAAGGGATGACGCTGTTGTTTCCTGCTGTTTTATTTTTCTACTTCTATCACAGTATACCAGCGTTTCCCACGGGTTTAGAATTTATTTGTGCCGGTCGACCCTGAGGGGTGTGAGTCGTTGCAGACAGTATTGATAGTCGGCTGCAAAACAAAATTCAATTCACAAGCTAAATAATCAGTGCATATGAATGCAACATTCAACAACAAGCAACAGAGTTTTCAATCAATCTGCACTTTCAATTGCATTTCCACACCTCTGAAAAGGAGAAATGATAAATACAAAAATCTTTATGGATAGGGGCAATTTGATTTGTTTGAGGAGTCCAAATAAATTCTCCATTTGGGAACCACTGACTGAAATTGCCCTTTTGACAACTTGTTTGACTGAGTATGTCAGAGTAAAACAAGAGCAATAAAATGGGGCTTTTTAACAACAATTTTTAATTATCAAGAAAATGAGCACAACAGAAATGCATCTTTCTTTTTAAAGGCTAAAAAGACATAATAATGTCTGTTGGTGCTGCCTGCCTAACTAATAATACTATACAGAATAATGCATATGTACAATGTTGGGCAAGTTAATTTCAAAATGTAATGCATTATATATTACTTGTTACTTTCATGAAAAGTAATAAGTTACTTTACATTATCACTGTCTGTGTAGAGTGATGCCTTACACTAATTTTGCATTACTATCACCAAAATAGAAATAAAAGATCAAGGCATTTTAAAATGTAAGAGGGTAATATTCAGAGGTGGGAGGTACAAATATTTTACGTTACTGTACTTGAGTAGTTTTCAGGTACCTGTACTTTACTTGAGTATTCATTTTTCTGATAACTTTTTACTTTTACTTCCAACATTTTAACACAAATATCGACTTTCTGCCTCTTACATGTTCAAGACAGGCCCGTTACTTTAGTTTTAATGCATTTGAGGGGAATTATTTAATTTTATTTTATGCCATTGTGCGCATCCCTCTCAACATCAAGACTGAATTCAATGGACGGGACAACACCACATAGAAAAGACGATTCTTTGGTGTATCCATCAGTGCTTATAACGCCCGACAAAACAGACAAGAGAGGGAGACTCGACCGCAGAGAAAAGGTGATATTCAGTTAGCCTTGCATAGAAATAGCTGTCCTACTTTTATACTTCTTCATACTTTCAGTTCTTTTTCCCTTTTAAAAAGTAAAGAAGTTGAATCAGTACTACTTCTTTAGCACAAATATCAGTTCTTCTACGTGAATACAGAATGTGTGTACTTTTGCCTCCTCTGTTAATACTGTTTCATAGTGGTATCCACGCAAATGCTCCTCTATTGCAACACTTCAAATAAAAAGACTTTTTAGTCATCCCTGTCCACCCCGTGTCTAGACTGCTCCATGCAGACTCGCGTCGCAGCTGTATCTCTCAAGTGTGGCCACAACCTGAAGCATTTATTTGCATTTAAAGTCAATTTTTTCGACAATCCACATGTGAACATGTGGTTGATCCACAACAAAAAGGCACTGAACAAATGTATTTATCTACATTTTGCAACCTAGGTGGAACAGAGCGTGCTGCTCTCTCACTCTGTGCTCTGGTTTGTAATGTTGGTTAAAATACTCTCACGAGTAGCAACGGCCCACATTTCCCATCATGCCCACAGTGCTAGACTGGGTAGTTTAAGTTTCCTGTTATACTGTATATTCCAAAAAAGCAAATTTTTTGTTAGTGTTTGTAACATGTCTATTCAGAACACGGTGGTTTATAACACTAGCTGAATTTTACTACAGTTTCACACACTTATCAGCCCCCAACATCTCAAAATTACTGAAATCCTATTAGTAACACATTATATAACTTTGTAACTGCTTTAAGTAATTTATGACTATAACGCACCCTTTCAATCATCATTTTACAACTTTCGAAACTGAGAATACAAAAGTTTTCAAGGCAACAAACAGTTTAACTTTATTTCATAGGTTTTTCCGTTGAGTTTGTCTAAATCTCAGCACACTGAATGTGCTCTGCAGAAGACCACTGACAATATATGTGCTTGCAGAGTGTGAACATCAATCAGAAAATGGGGTTTGAGCAGTGTACTGTAGATCCAGCGTATATGTTGTTAGCTGGTTACCACCTCCTCAGTCTGCTAAGGGTGCAGCAGACACCTTCTGTACCGAGTGAGAGCGTCTGGATGGGTGACTGAATCATCCAGATTATGTCAGAATCAAGTGAGCACAGAACATATCATAAAACCCACTTTTAGTTTGAATGCTGGTAGTTTAAAAATGGCCAGTTCAAGATTTTAAAAAAGCAGAAGAAAAGTGGAACTGTCCCAGCTGAAGAGAACAAGACCAACTCTGTTCTGCAACAGAGTCGGGTCAGCTGTTGTCCTTGTGCAGACAGACATAAGAAAAGAGAAATTTTCCCGCAGCGATCACTGGACTGTCACCCAAAATAAAGAGGAGGTCTTACTGGTGTGTAGCTGTGCACATTGCTGCCGCTGCTGACGGCGGTGTTCAGGTTGTTGAGGTTGACAGACGCCAAACTCTGCTCTGATAGACTGTTGCTCAGGCTGCCGCCCAGACTCCCAGGACTCTCACTGCCTTCAGCCTCTGGGTTGTACAGCGCTACCTACACACACACACACACACACACACAGGATCTATGTTAATGTGACAATAAAGGCAATTACACAAGGCCAAAATTTGAAGCAATGCACCGTAAAAACTCCTTCAAAGGCAGTGATTCATGGTTTTATTGTTCCTTATTGCCCATTTAGCTGCTCTCCCTCATTTTATCCATTTGCCCATTCAGATCCAGACTAAAGTGAACACTGCCCACCTCAAGAAGTTACCCATGCACCATTAACTTACGAGACAACTCATGAGGAAAAATGGAAATTTAAGTGCTGGTCTATGCAAATTGGTCCTGCTGCTGCAAAAAAGCACAGACCCTTAAACGAATGATGATTTTGATTAAATGTCTGGACCCACAAACCACGGGGTAACTGCAGACATGACTTTATTGTCTCAGAGAATGAAGACACAAGTCTCGCTTCAGAGGAAGTGTACTGTATACTGTCTTGGGGTGACAGATCACAAAGCTTTTAAAAGAAAATGCCTCAGGATTATGTTGAATCGTGTTTCTCTTGTTTTGTTTGACTGTCAGTACTTGTGAAGCACAGCGCCAGCATTACCTCCAGGCTACATTTAATTGTATAGACAAATGTGAAATCATAGCCTTCGGGTGAGACAACAGTAAAGGCTCTCTAGGGCAGTGCTCTACCCTGTAGAACATCTTGTAGCGGAAAAAGAAGTGTTTTCAGAGATCAGGTTTTTTTAAGTGTTAAAATTTACTGTTTTAGTGCATTTGGAGACATCTGAGTGAACCTGTAGTGAACCTTCATGCTGTGTTACTGTAGTAACAAGTGAATGATCATGCCGTTTACAAGGACATTTGAGGTTTACATCTGTGTGCTAAAAAAGAAAAAGAAAAAACTGACCAAATACTTTAACACACATTTTCTTTAAATTAGCAGAGCTTCAGTTACAAGGAATTCAAGTAAAAACATTACAATATCTGAATGTACTGCTGACTATAACAACGTTTCTTAAAATATTTTCTGTTATCCCAATTTTCTCGTATCATATTATAGGCATGTCTTTCAAAAGCGCAGTCACCCTCCAATGCAAACAAAGTAAAGCAAATGTGTTATTGGAGAGGCCGTGACGCACTGCTGTGCCTGCAGGACGCCACCTGTCTGGACGTGGGTGGATATCATTGATGTTGGCATTATTATCATCAAGGTCTCCCTCTCTCTGCTCTGAATCTTTAATTTTTTGTTTTTTCAAAAATGTATAGTGATGACTAAAGATGAGTCAAGTTTTAGTGTTTCCTGGAGTAAAACAATTAGAGCAAACCGACATGCTTGAGGTTAATGAAGTGTTTTCTGTTGCCTGCTGCCTGTGAGACAAACCAAACTGGAAATGTTGCAACAATAATTGCTTGTTGCTGATTTCATTGGCTGTTACTGACGGTCAACTCTTTCTGTATGTTGTGACATTTTATGACTAATTTGTCTGTGAATTTAATAAATCTGGATGAACTTTTACAGAGTTTCTCAATCATGTTCACTACAGCAATGTGCAAACTGTAATGGTGCAAAATGTGATGGTACTGACTGTTGTAACTACTGTTGTAGGGAACAGACATAACATGTTAAGTAAGTAACATAATTCACTGTATTAGAATGGTTAGCTGGACTAAAAGAGCAACTAAAGCAACTAGTTAGATTATCTTCCAATTATTTCAATTTATTATCTATATATTACTCTTAAGCTCAGCCTCTCCCAAACATAGTGTCGTGACCCAAAAAGGGTTATGGACCCATTGTCTCTCTGCCAGGAGTAAGTCTGCATGGGATCATGTGATCACTTGCGTGAGCGTGCATGACCAACAGACCTGGACCTTGTCTGCAGCTAATCTCTCATGCTGCTGGATCAATAGTTTGTGTGCGATCATGACACTATTATAAAGAACCTCTGTGATTCAGAATCATTGAAAAACCTCGAAAAGCCTTTCTTTATTTCTTCAAACTTGACACAAATGCCCACTTAGACTCAAGGATTAACAGATAAGATTTTGGGGGTCAGAGGTCACTGTGACTTCATGTCCTTTTGAACGTGATATCTCAGGAACATGTAGAAGGAATTTCTTCAAATTTGATGCAAACATCCACTTGGACTCAAGGATGAACTTAGTATATTTTGGTGGTCAAGGGTCACTGTAACCTCACAAAACACGTTTTTGATCATAACTCAGGAATTCATACACTAAAATCACAGAATTTCATACAAATGTCTAACAGGATACTAGCAGTGCTGGAGAATAACTACCTATAACTACCCCACTAGTTAATGTGATTAATGTACAATGTGCATCTGTTACAGTGAGAAAAATGTGTGATTAAATTAGTTACTAAACAACATGTTAGTGATTACAAAAGGGTTACATCCAACTGCACTGCACTCTTCTAGTATGTTTTTTTTCTTAAAAGTGAACAAGTTGGAAGACACCTCACCCAACGGAGCATTCACAGTATTGAAGCGAGTCAAAAGATTTTTTCCTGTGCAAAGAAGAGATGTTCAAAATACAGCATTTGACAGCAGAAAAGTAAGTGTCTTGTGCATTTTTCAGTACAGATTCATAGCGGAAGTTCGTTATGAAATATTAATGTTGACATTAATGTCTAAGTCTATAAAATGCCACAATTAATGACATATATGTCTGTCACAGGTTCCCCAAACCCAAAATTTTTATTTTTATTTTTTTTATTTAACCTTTATTTAACCAGGCAAGTCATTAAGAACAAATTCTATATTTGCCTACTGACTGACAAACAGTCAAAATCTACAGTGCTTAATGGTTTGCAGCAGAGAACAGCAGCAACTTCTCATAATAAAGGAGTGTAATATTTTTACTAGTTGAATGGCAAATACTTGGTTATAAAAATTACTCTATAGTGAGTACGTAAAGGATTCTACACCCTCCCATATAGATGCAGGGTTTAGAAAATGGGCAGAACATGAACTTACTAATCTAAACCAACTCCGTAAGGACGGCAGCTTTAAATCATTTGAACAGTTAAGAGAGGAATTCATGCTTCCTAAAACAGACTTCTTTAGATATTTACAATTAAGGAATTTGTTAAACAAAACATAAAGAGTGGAATAAAGTTTTGGAGCCCACTCCAATCAGGGAGAAATGGGGGTAAAAAAAAAGTTGTGTGTCATCTTTATCAGATATTTTCAAGCATTACTTTTAATAAAACATTACAGATAAAAAGGAGATGGGAAACTGAAGTGGGTCCAGACATACCACAGGACAAATGGTGTCCAAAATGTAACTGAAGCACTATTAGTAACCAACTCAAATACGTGGCTAAAATGGGCTCAACATACTGAAATAAATGTTTGAGAAATTGTGGAACACAAACTGGCAACAATACCCACATATTTTGGACACGCACTAAATTAAGAACATTTTGGGAAGAGATTTTTGAGGCACTTATAACAGTATTTCTTCAAAATCATCAAAATCACCGAAGAATGGAATGGAAAAAAATAAAAAAAACTTTAACAAATATTGACAACAGTAGCCATCTGACCCCCCGACATATATGTATACTGAGAAAGCATGGGAAATTTACCAGATGGAACAGACAACAGACTACTAACATAGTGAAGTGATTTGAATACGCCCACACATTCTGCAGTATACGTATATCTATCTTTAGACTTACTTCTTCATACATATACACACATTCATGCCACTACATAGACACACGCTACTCTCCTCCCTGACCCTAACCTTCTTTTAATTATTCACTACTTTTTTTATTATCATTATTATTATTATTTGATTATCTTTTTCTAACTTATACTTCTTTGTTTTATTTCAAAAATTAACACTTTAAGCTGGGGTGTGTTTGTTTTATTTTAATTTATTATTGTTTGCCCATAAGCCATATAGATATAGCTGTTAAAAAAATAGAAAATTGTGAAAATGATTGTATAAGTTGCTGGAGCTGAAATAAAAACTAAGTTAAAAAACAAATGACTGTAAGTAAATCCAGGGCTACAGTAGAATGCTGGTGAAAAAAAATGCATATTTTTCAAATGACAGTTGAAGTGTTGAAATCTGTGATAAAAGTGTTTCATATTGACAATTTCTGGGAAGTATGAGTCAAGATCTGTGAAAAGCACAGAATGGAAAACTGGAATAAGCTGTCAAGTCCAGACCTTCACATCACGTCCAGACCAAACACTTAACAGTTATGTGAGCTGCTGCTGTGGGACAAATTTTCTCTTTGGTCGGGGTCAGACGAAAGGGTCACGTACCACACATCATCATTCTGTGTGTGTGCGTGTGTGTGTGTGTTTGCCAGATCAGAGAGGCATCAGAGGTCCCAGTCGCCGCTTGATCTTTGACCCTCATACAGACAGTCACACCCAGTTCAGCTTTCTAGTCAGCATGCGTGTGTGTGTGTGTGTGTGTGCCATTGCACAGGTTGTGTGTGAACGTGATGAGCTGTAAAACAGTCCAGACCTCTGATGGTGAAAGAGAAGAACAGAGACTCCTTCTGCTGCAGTTCTCAGTTGAGTTATATCCAGTCAGTATTAATTATAGCCTCGACAAAGTTCAACACATTCCTCTCAGCTGCAAGTACAGATGACTACATCGTCTTGACTGATTCATTTGTCAAAAATCATCATTTCACATCATTAAGACATGAATATTTATTAGATTTAAATGAACACAAAGTAGAATCTTTCTGAGGGTTTTTCAACTATTTAAAAGTTCTGTATGCAATACTAGTGGATCCTGAAATATGATATGACTCATCAGAATCTCCTGCTTAGTGGGAGTTAGTTAATTTAAGTCAACCACTCCTGTCAACATGTCTCAGGAGAATGCTAAAGCTGTTGTTAGATATTTATCTGTTTTGATGCTCTGACCAGCTGAAAGATTTGGTTCACATTTGCAGTCATCCATTAACTTTTAAAATATATATATACATATATATATATATACATACCTATTACAAGATGTTTTTCAACTGCTTATGAAACCATTTAAATTTAATACTGATGCCTCTATATGATCTACATACGTAAACAAGACCATCAGTGAGAAGATTATTTCTATATGCTTATTCTAAACACCCGCCACCGGGTCAGATCCTCTTTGTATATTTTATATTTTTAAATATGTTTTGGGGTTATGGTAGAGAAAACAATATCACTTTTTTTCCTCCTTGAGTTAATTAGTTACTTAGCTAATATTAGCATCTATGCTGATCCCTGAACTCATATATGAACTCAGCTCAAAATGTGAATATCTAATTGTTATTACTCTGTAAAGGAAATGATAAACCATCAATCATGTTTCTCCACTGGACTCAATTATGACAAGCTTTGTGACTTACACGGTGTTCAACTGTATTTTCTGCCTTCAGCTAGGACTTCCCACAAAGGCAACTATAGATGGAACTAATAATGATTTTCATTATTAATTAATGTGCTGATTACTTTTGCACTCGATTGATTGATCCTCTTGTCTAAAAAATATCATAATAATGAAAAAGGTCCATCACAACTTCATGAGACCAAATGAGACGTAGTCTAATTGTAGTAAAAAAAATAAAGACAAGACTATGACAAAGAAAAGCATCACATCCTCCCCAGTTGATTATCAACATTAAGACAATTATTTTAAGTATTACAAGTTTTCTGAAATTGTATGTTTAAATACGTAAAGGAGCTATTATCTAAAGATAAACTTTGGTGAATTTAGGAGAAATCTACAGATGCAGTTCTGTAAAATTAACACTTAAATGTGTATTTTGGGATGTTTTCTTTCCACTACTCTGAAAGTCGACATGTTATGGAAGCAAAATAAAACCAAAATGTAAAAACTGACCACTGGATGAAAAAACAATATTCTTGCCTGCAGTGTCAGTTGTAAGGGTGCATCTGACAATTATTTTCATTGTCCATTAATCTGTCAATAATCGTCATAATTAATCAATTTGTTGTTTGGTCCATAAGTAGTCACAAAATGGTGAAAAATGTTGATCAATGTTTCCCAATGTTTCCAAGTTGACGTCCTCAAATGTCTTGTTTTGTCCACAACCCAAAGATATTCAGTTTACTGTCAGAGAAGAATAAAGTAACCAGGAAATTTGAGAAGCTGAAATCAAAGAATTTGGACAATTATTTCTTTAAAAATGGCTCAAATCGATCAAAACACACTTATTAGAATAATAGTTGACAACCAACTGATTAATGAACTAATAATTGCAGCTCTACAGTCAAAAGTAAACAAATACTAATTTTGTAAGACTTTTAAGTGAGATGATAAGTCTATCAGTGTAAGAACACAGTAACATTACCTGGTTAATTATGTCCAACTAAAAGTTTCTGGTGCTCGTAAGCAGCCAAACACTTTACTGCAGTCAGTGTTTTTCCCACCTCAGTTAATGCAATCAGGCGGGGAATTACCTTCTCACCTCTAACTGAATGGAGTATCAGATAAGAGGGAACAACAGGCATACATTACACTCTGAGAGACATGGCTGGTAGAATAAATCTTTCACATTGTTTTAACTAACAGCTGGGGGAACTGATGAAACCAAACGTTGTTAAGTGAGTATCTGGTGTCGTACCTTGTTGGTTACAGCATTGATGGCCAGAGTCGGGGACGCCCCTCCCGACATGATGCAGTCCATTCTCAGAGACTCTGACTCCAGGCTGTAAGGAGTTGACGCCTGAAAGTAAAGAGGACAGAGGAGTGAGAACGAGGATGGAGGGATCCGCTATTTTATTTATCAGCTTACCAAATAAATAATGAAGACACCAAAATAATCTGAGCCTCCAGCAACATCACCAGCAACAGGCCATTTTCATGACAGACATTTTGACAAAAACGCTAAAAGCTGAAAGCAATGAACGACGGCTGAATTCCATTTAGCTGCTTCAGTTTCATGGTTGCGGTTTTGTGCATGCTGACTCACTGTCACGCTGTCATTTCTTACCAGAACAGACAGATTCATTGTTAATGTTATTAGTAAGAGCTGTGATAAGTCAGAATGTCAGCTGTGAAAAGGCCTATAATGCTCTGTGTTTACAGTTAAGCTAACAGTGTGTTCATGTGAAGGCATCCAGTTCGAGTAAAAATAAATCTGAGACAGAGAACATTCAACTTTTGCATGGTGAGACAGAGAACATATATATAGTCATTTTATTTTAGCTTTTAACTTCCCACAAAAAAATCAAGACATTTCATTATTTGTTGTGATTTTTTTTACTCCATTGTGATGTGTGGCCAAATTCAAGCTGTTTTTGTAACCTACTGATATTGCTGCATCTCAGGCAATGAGCTCAGTAGATTGATTTAAATCAGTGAATTGTTACACCCCAGGGAGATTAATGAAATTTAGAGAAAACATGATAAAAATAATGAAGTAGCAGAGACCACTTTTCCTGTTTCCTGAGGAGCTGAATGTGGCGAACAATAAAAGACAAATAAAAATCACTGTGGAGCACAATGAATACACGACCTTACCTGATATAAACCTAATCCAAATATACTGAGTTAATAATCTTTCATTAATAAATCCACAAGGCCATATAATGAAAACTAATGATAATTATGTCAATCACAGAGGGATCAGACTGTGTCACTGGCTGTGGCATTTAGTCCCCATGAAGTCAAAATCCATATTTAAATGTTTTCACGTATGTTTTGTGCTGTACATCACCAGTATGCCAGTGTCTGGCCCAACAATGACAAAAAATTCTCAGATATTCTTAATGGTATTTCAGAGTTTGTCTTTTTCTGGAAAATAATTAAGAACTGTTTAGGACCCATCCTGCACTAAGGGGCGTTACTAAATTTGTGCCATAGGTGTATTGTAATGAACTAGATACATAATAATAGGTATTTAACCAAGATATTACTGATAACAAGTACTGTAAGAAGGCGATAAGAAATTGGTACAAGACAGACAAAGATCCACCTACTATAGATCACTGGTTAGAAACTATGGGAGAGATTTATACTATTTGCACAGAATGATAGAAAATGTTTTTATTCATAAACGTAAGAAATGGATGATTTATGGTACAGTGGATAATGTACATGGACTTTGACTGGTGCATAAACCTCAAGATAACGGGCTTGTATATGCCCTTCTTAGACAACTTGGATTACATGGCTGTTATCTTTTATTCTTTTATTTTTGGGGTTTTGTTTTTGTGTTTTTGTTCTTTTTTTCAAGCAAAAACCCAATAAATATTAAAGTTAAAATAAATAAATGAATAAATAATGAACTAGATACAGCATGCAAAAATGTCGCCCATTCAGTCCGAGAGTTTACTTCCTGGTCATACGGTTGACTGAATATGTGCAGTAGTGTTTGTCCTGTTGCCCTTCTTGGCCTTATACTTTACATAACAATGACGTCACAGATTTTTAAATAGCTTTTCTTGGCTTCTTGATTCTTTGACCCATGGAGGTTTTATATTTGTAAAACTTTCCTACAGCCAAGAAAAGCAATTTAAAAATCTGTGAGGTCATCATAATGTAAAGTCTATGGGCCGAGAGGGAACGGGCAGAAGCTATGGCAGAAACACTGCTGCACATATTCAGTGGGCCATATATCCAGCAATTAAGCCCGGAAGCTAGTTTTTAGCTTAGGTGGCAGGTGAGCAGCTCTTATTGAACTGAATGGGTGTCATCTTTGCGTGCTGTATCTGGTTCATTATGAAACATCTGCGGTGTGTCTCTTCTGGGTTACTGTAGAAACATGGCTGCCTCTGTAGAAGAGGACTCAAGCCCTCTTTAGATATAAATGGCTCATTCTAAGGTAACAAAAACATAACAATTCTTATTTTCAACTGATCATGCATACAGTAAAAACATACTTATGAATATTATAGTCCATATCTGTCATATTCTGCCATTAGATCCCTGTAAATCTCACACACTGGACATTTAAATAGGTGTACAAGTACTTTTTCAAAAGTAACTGTTAAGTTGTGCCTATTAATTAATGCAGAAGTATTTCAAATGTGCTCTCCACTGATTGGAAATATGCAGAGGAGAGTGACAACGAAAATGAGGAAGGAAATGAAATGTGACGAAGGTTATGAGAAATTTCTGCACGCTGCAAGTTCATGATTCTGTACTGAGCCTCCTGAATCATCACCATGCCCCTGAGCTCCAACTATGTGAACTAGTTGAGGCGCACTTCATTTAAATTGCCGGACACTTAAACAGCCTGAAAAGTGGACACATCACTTGCACTTGATAAGATAAATCAAGCCGTCCTCATGCATTATTCAAGTGTTGAAAATGTATTCAGCAGCGGTTCATTTTCTGCCGTCCTCACAAAGAGCTAAAGTAGGGTTAACTGAGACTGAGGATATGAGCAACTATTCAGAGATCGATGAGGGCTAAATTGATGCCTGCAAAGTGGCAAAATAAAAAATAAAAAATGAGGACAATATTTTTTTTTCCTTGTCTGACTCCTTTCAGGGTTCAAGACAGCTTGCCTGCCTTCCCAAACTGCTTACAGTAAGAGGATTGGTTGGTAACAATGCAATCTTTAATTTATGATAAACTCCCAGTGAAACGGGTTGTCGGTTCCCTGGTGGAGGCACTTAAAAAGAAGAGGTGAAGAGAGGAGCGAGGAAGAGAAAAGCAAGAATAGGTGGAGAGATAATTGAGTGGTGACGGACAGACAGACAGGCAGGCAGACAGAGTGACATACAGGAAATGAAAGAGAGTGATTACACTCAGGGCACGGGAGATGCAGGTACTAAACTGAGTGTACACTGCCTGTCTACACATTTACACAATGCATTTATGCAGCTGACGTTTAGCCTCGCTGCCAACTTCAAATCTTTTCATTTGCACAGCCGCTGTCATCAGGAGACTTTAAAGACTTTGACTGTGTCGCAACATAAAACCCCCAATGAAAACACTACGACGTATTTAGCCCACCTTTTTTTTCCTCAGACGGTAACGCTGCTATAAATCTTAGCACTTAAAACCTCCCTGTTTCTCCTCAGCCCATGTGACAGCCCACAGTGTGTCTGCCAGCGGTGCAAGTGAGGCGTAAGGAAAGGGGTCGAAGGGCCCATCCATGTAAGACGAGATGACAAGGCTCTGAATTAATTAATGTTTGTAATAAAAAAAAAATTGGTGAAGAAAATATGTCTAACGGCAGCCCCGGGGCCCTCTGTGGTAATTAACTGGAACACAAGCCTAGAATACTCCCCCTCCTCCCTCTTCTCCCTCCTACTCCTCTTACTTTTTTCCCTCCTTCTCCTTGCAGCTTGACTTTTCCCTCTCTGCTCTTTCCACCTTGATGTCTTTCTCTCTTTTTTCTGCATCCTTTCTTTCACACTTCTTTCCGTTTCCCCCCCATTTTTATCCCTCCCTGCTTTCTCTCTTTTACCTCAATTCTTCCTCCAATGAGCAACTGTGATTGTGCACTTTGCAGCTCCACGCCTGCCTGAGTTCCCTGGAGATGAGGAGGCTAAAGCAGCGATACAGGCAGAGAGGGAGAGACAGACAGGAGGAAAGAGTGGCAGACAAACAGACGCACAGAGAGATAATGATCAAGACACACAAACAGTGGCAGAGACACAGGATGAGAAGAGATGGGAGATGACCAGTTGAGAACGACTCTGCAGGTTTTCTTTAATGCAACAACAGACACAGTCAGGTGTACATTGATATAAACCTCAGTGGGTCAGCTGCTGGTTACAAAGATCCACCAATAAAAACAGTGTCTATATACCTGCATACTGGATTTAAAGCTCCCCTGTGAAACAGGCTTTTCTGATGGCGTTTCGACCCAGCAGGTCTTCAGCTCGGTCCACAAGACGCCAGCTGATCTCACTAATTGGTTGCTCAACCTTGGCTGAAGGAAGAGTTGTCATGATATCTGAAGCCTGGCGTTGATACCGGATGTCGATAAGGTATCACTACTTATCATAACATCACCAAATTACAGTTTTTATATTCCACTTATATCATCTCTGTGGTATTTTCTGCAGGTCATGTGTTCACGTCTGCTCTGCATCTTTAACCTTTTTAAGAGGAACTTGATTCCATCGAAGTGTTGGTGTGCTGCTGGCTCCTACACCAGCACCCTGAACAGGAAAATTCACCGCTGTTTACATGGATGTCCAGTCAGTGTTGATGGTCAATTTAAGCAATAAATTCTTCAGTGTGTGGTACACTGATGGAGAAAGCAAAGTTCTTCTTCTGCAAAATCTGTTGTTCTTCCTGCATCCAGTGATGTCATAGTGATGTTGGTGTTTAGGAAGAATTACAGGCTATTTCAGCTTAGATTTCTAGTCTGGACAGCCAAGCAGTGTGCTAAATGCTTATTTTTTGTCACCTAATGCAATGTTCTTGCCAAGAAAACTAATATCTATAGGCTAGGATGGTGATAACATGGCAAAATGGACATCAAAAGTTTGCATGCAATGCATTCTAGTACATGTAGACACCACTGCACGGCTCTGCAAGCAGGAAAAGTCCGTTTTCTTGGTCAATATGCCACACACTAAAGAATTTATTGCTTTATTTGACTACAATTAGCAATAAAACTGACTGGACATCCACATGAAAGGTTAAATTTTTTTCTGTAATTACTTTTTGTTTGTTCAATGGGGAATCAACAATCAATTCCAGATGCGAGCTGGATCCAAATTCTCAGATCCATCTAAATCACATGCCTCTAAGCTTATCTATTCCTTTAATCTATGTTTTTCTGACAGTTGCACACTGCAAAACAATAATGTCAAACTTGTGCCCCTACGCTGCTGGAAACTTGCAATAAAAAGAAGTCATGGTGGAGAAGAAGAAACGGTCCAAAGTGTGGCTTCATTTTGCAAAGAAAGACGACAACAGTGGCAGTTGAAATGTCTACTTTAAGTAAGTAACACCAGCAATATGCTGAAATATCTTTCTTACCAATAAGGGCTTAAATAGAGGAATGCCATGTAATTGACACTGTACACAAGTGTCACTGCTTTCTGAGCTGCACGTCCGTTACAGAGAGTAAATATTACCATAATACCATGTTATAATAATATTAGTGTCACGCAGACAGGCGTAGCAGATTTTTTTCTTTGACTAAGAAAAGCTCAACGAAAATTAATGCAACGCAAATAGCAAAGGCCACTTTTTCCACACAGAAAATTAAACATGAATCACTATTAATGAATAATCTGACCACAGAATCAGAATCAATAATGGCATAGGTATCAATAAAATCTTATCAATATCCATTCCTAAGTATGTATGCTCTTGTCAAGCCTGGAGCAGAGCTATTGGTTCAACTGAGGTGATCATCAAAAGAGAATTTCATCTGTTGAATGTGATGAATGTTCGAAAGTTAAATAATGAATCTGATAGTTTGGTTTGGAGCTACCACTGAAACTTCAGTCTTTCAACCAACATGAGTTATGAGTGTGCTAATAAACAACAGAGATGTAGGCAGACGGAGGTGATACAGGACCTGCAATACATCATGGAACTCACTGTTTTTGTATTCAGATCCTCAGGTTGATGACTGAACACCAGCCGCATTCTGCCAGGTTGACGCAAGGTTACATATATTTATAGCCTCGCCCGCTGTCAATCAATTCCCCCAAACCAATTTTCATCCACACTTGTGAGTTCTCACGTCTATTCCGTTGCTGCTCCTGCTGTTTCTGTCACATCTTGAAAACTGCAAATCCAGGAGACTTAACATGTATTAACATGTGAGTCAATCCTTCTTGATCTATTACAACCTTGTTCATGAGACGATAACTTCTTGTTCTTGAAGAGTACATGGTAGAGAGAAAATGGCACATGTGCATGTACAGGCATGTTTTCCAGCATCCTCCAGTATGAGAGGTCCAGTAATAACTCGCTCAGTATCAATCAAATGACACAAAGTCTGGTGTCAAGGTTGATCCTGTCTGTTCAGGCCAGTCGAGGAAAAATGTGCATGATGTTGTTGAGGTCTTTGCTATTTTTGTCCTTTCACAAAGTAATAATTACACAAACAGATCCTATTCAAAGCCCAACAAAGATGTTTTTTCTGCTCTATACAATTAGACTGATAAAGACTCTTCAAACCAGCAGAACATGCAGGAAGAAAAAGGCTCAAGGTAAGCAATAACCTGTACATTTCATTCTCTCTACAAGGACATTTATTGTTAGCACTGTCAAACAGGTATTTGACCATGTTCTTCAACACAAACATGCACAATTTCAGAGCATGAAACACAGAGTCAGGAAAGATGATCTGTAAAAGTGATAAATCACCCATCTTTTCCCCTGTCACCAGGTTTTCTTGGCTTTTTGCTTGTTATCACTAATGTAGCCCATAATAATCCCAGACCATTTTCACCTGTGATGCAGATGCATCATGTGTCTCTGGAAAAACAATAACCAATAACATGTCAACCAGTGACAGTAAATAAAGACGGATGACACAACTCCACTTCCTCCCACTGTGCAAAAGTGAAGCCAAAATATCCTGGATACGAGCGCTGCCATCTTGTGCTGGTGACATCATTTGGAGCCAGAGACGCCGCCCACAGAGAGATAAAACCCCATTTCTATAACATCAAATAACTAATTGATTTACCAAACTGATCAGAAAAATTAACTCCTTGATGTTTTATAATGGGTCATGTTGCCTTCATTTCAAGGGGGCTGGGTCAGGGGCTGATTCAGATGCTCGGGCTTCTCAGAGGTCTCATGGCATCCATTTTATTTACAGCCATTGGTTTCATCACGCACTGTTGAACCACTCTATGTACCACTGGTTACAATTTATAACACAATTACACAAAATAGGATCAACTATTTGTTAAATTGCTGATGTTTTTAAGCGTTGAATACCGTCTACTGAAACCATGCTGTTCTGAGGGCTTTTTTTTTGCCATGCTAGCGGCATGGCTCTTGCAGGTGGGGGGAAAGGAAAATCGATACAGCACAGTATTGCATATCTATATATGTATATATCTATGTATGTTGTATTTTGTTTGTATTATGAAGGAGCTACAATTCTAATTTTGTAGTACAACTCTACATAATGATCATAAATGACCTTGAATCCTATCAATACACAGACATACAGTATCTATCTTTTATTACATTAATTATTAGTACTGCAAATGTGAATTTAACTGTTTGGTAATAGAATAATAAAACCAATTGCTTTTTCAGGAGATGGTGCTGAGTTTTTTTTTGGTGAGGTAAGCAGAGATCACGGTCAGCAGGGGTAGGTAGGTTTTTATGACAGTGCTGAGTCATTTGCTTCAGTAAAAATGATTTAAATGAGATGAACAGACTGAAAATTTTATCTCATTAGATAAATGTTGTTAGATGTTAGATGTTGACAAAGTTTTCCTTTGGGGACATACTGCACAGTTGAAAAAATAATAAATTACAGTATATCGTGATATATATACTAGCAGGATGGTAATGTCAGTCAGTCTGCAGGCCACCACGTTAGTCCAAAATGAAATATCTCAACTCTTGGATGGATTGCCCTGTTGTTTTCTACACACAGTCATGGCGCCCAGAGGATGATGACTGACTTTGATGATCCTGCGACTTTTCCTCCAGAGCCACTATGACGTTCACGTCATGTACCCTTGAGGATAAAATGCAATCACTTTGGCGATCTCCTGGCTTTTAATATAGTGCCATCGTCAGGTCAAAATTTTCACAAAAGTCCACTATTTTCATTTATGACTGAATAACACTGCTGCGAAAGCTAATGTTTAATTTCATGTGTCGTTTGGACTTGTCAGTTAATTGCATTATTAAGGCTTTAACCTGCCACATGGGGTATCGCTTCACATCCAGGCTTCGGAAACACTGGCACAATAGCTTGCATCTTTTTTTAAACAAACAGTAAATCACTGTATTGTATTTTGTTTTTGTTTTTAATGTATGTTTATATGTGTGTTATGTGTGTGTGGGGGTATGTGAGTGGACCATTTTTTATGAGTCTATAATAAAGATTATTATTATTATT
>JAJHUR010091449.1:0-22678 GCA_027495735.1 Lutjanus campechanus
CTAACATTAGCTACACAGACTCACTGCTATTGTTAGCTACACAGAGCAGCTGCTAAAATTAGCTACACAGATCAACTGCTAATGTTAGCTACACAGAACAACCACTAAAATTAGTTCCACAGAACAACTGCTAACATTAGCTCCACAGATGATCTCCTGATATTAGCTACACAGACCCACCGCTAAGGTTAGCTCTATCAGACCAACCGTTAACGTTAGCTACACAGACTCACTGCTATTGTTAGCTACACAGAACAGCCACTAAAATTAGCTACACAGACGAACTGCTAATCAATCAATTAGTCGATCAGAGAATTAATTAGCAAATGTTCTGTTAATCAAATAATAATGTGAGTCACTTTTTAAACAAAAATGCCATGGAACCATGGTTCCAGCTTCGAAATGGCAAAGATATGCTGCTTTTCTTTATTTTTATACTAAGAATAGTTTATTAAATATCTTTGTGTTTTGGATAGGGCTGCAACATTTGATTATTGTCATTATTGAATAGCCAGTCAATCACTTTTCTCAATGAATCAATTCGTTGTTTGGTCCAGAAAACTGTGAAAAATGTTGATCACTGTTTCCCAAAGCCCAAAACGGCATCCTTGTTTTGTCTAAAGATGTTCAGTTTACTGTTATTATGAATTAAAGAAACAAGAAAATGCTCACATTTGAGAATTGAATGTTTTCTTTAAAAAGAAAACATCCAAACACAATAGAACAAACTGAACAGAATAGACTGAGGTGAGGTTAAGCCAGGGAATGATATTAGATTATGATTTATAGGTCTAAACTGCAGTCCTGAACTTAATTTGACAGGGTTTTTTAGAGAAGTGGTGGAAAAAGAAGTCCCAATTTTTTTGACAGAATAAAAATTAATTCACAACAACTTTGCCGGGCCGTATCTTCTGCCCTCACAATTATTATGCATGAGAGGAAAAATGTGAAGGAAATTGTGGTACAGCTCAGTCTAGACTACAATGCAGATTCGCTTTTCATGCTGTTCACGCAGTGTTATTTCTCCAACCATGCATTAGCACAGGGCTGATTTCTGTGCCCTTCATTTCCTGCATTGGCTAGTACACTGTGGACTTTGCAAGCCATTACAGAGACCACTGGAAGCCATTATGCTTAATGACATGGCTTTAAGATGGACAAGTGAAGTCTGTTGTTATATTGAAGGCTTTTAGCTGTACCAGCTGGGAAAAAAATACTCTTCAAAGTATTTTCTGAGTTGCAAACTTATTTATTCATTATCACAACAGCCTTCTGCCCATCACAGCTTTTGCCATTTGCACTCTGACTAAAAAACTAAAAATATATGCATAACTCCACTGACGACACAAACACAGAGTTCCTCATATGACATAAAAAGCCTCTCAAAGCCCTTTTCATGTGGCAGCGGCTTCCAATGTGTCCCCCTGAAAGGCTGATTCTCTGCTCAAAGCCGATGCAGCTGCCTCCAATCTCAAGCCACCGAGTCCAGAGCGAACCGATGTGTCCAGCTTCAAAGCCACCAGCCAGAAGTGTTTTAATGAGCTGTGTGACAATTAGACTAGCTTGTAGCTACAAGAATGTAAGTCAGACGACGCTGTAGAGCGTTTATTTCTACACCAGTGGCGTGTGTGAGATGTGACAGACAACACGGTGAGTCAAAAGCACTGGTTGGTTGTGGCCCAGATAAACTAACCTGAGCCCCTTTTACACTGGACAGAAAACCCACAAACATCTGGATTTTGTCTTTAGTGGGCAAGTGTACAATCTGCATTTACTCCTGGTTCAAATAACTGCTGGAGGTTTTTTTTTTTTTTTTTTTCAGCCAGCACAGCAGAGTTTGCACCCGCTTGAAGGTGTCTATTTAACTGATTGACCACTCGTCTTCAAGTTTCTGAACAGTGTATAAACAGTTTGTTTCCTGTTAATTCTTCACAATAAAAGCCTTCTGTTGTTTTGTTGTCTAAAAGCTTTTATCATGATGCAGCAAAATCAGGAAATGTTGGGTTTTCATCAGCTACGGCTGCACAATTTATTGCAATACTATCAAAATCACAACAGGGCAACAATTGCAGAACCGGAAACAAATCGCAATTTCTTGAAAATGGGAAAATGTGTGAGAAAATGGCATTATAATGACCCTGACCTAAAGATCTTGTTCTTCAGATGAAAGAAAACATCTTTGTTAGGTACAGACCCCAACAAATATCACATCAACACGACTTTAATTGGTTTTGCTGTAATGCAAAAATGATCATTCCCACTAATTGTATCGAATATTGCAAATCGCAATTTCAGTCAGAATAATCTAAAGTACAAACAGCTACGCAGGAAAGAAGCTTAACTTCAAACCACAGAGATTCAGTTAGAAGCTACAGAAGCATTGAGAGCCAAAAACACAGAGACTTTTAGAAACGTCTTTCTCTCAGCTTTCCTGCCGATACATGAGCTTTCCAGTGCACATCAGAAAAAAACAGTAAGGCAAATGGGTCTACTGGCAATGGGAGAAGGGTAAATCGGCTATTTTTAGCGAGTTTAGCTGCAGTACTGCCAGTTTCAATTTCACTGATCACTGATTAACTGATTGTTTTAAGCACCTTTGGGAGTCATCGCTGGACTCAGCAGAGTTCATTTTTCATTCGTAATGGTTTGCCTCACACTCTATTTTGAACTCGTGATGGCGTCGTCCGTCAGCTGAACTTTTTTACATTGTCTGTATGTGTTATCGTGTGACTTCGGTAATTCTGAACTAACCCTTTAAAACGCAGAAATCACATAGTAACACAAATGAACCACCCGACCAAGGCAGCGATAGACCATCTTCTTCTCCGACCGCCATCTACTGAAGCTAATGCACTGACTACGAATAAGCACCTCATACAACCTCACTTCAAATAATCCCAACTATCCCTTTAACTCCCAGCAGAGTTGGCTGGAATGCATGACTAAGCCAGAGGTAGCCCTACCAGGAATTGAGGCCAGGTCTCTGTGGGTGAGAGTTTTGCCCATGTGTCACAAGTCTACCCAGCCATGGCCTGCCTGACTGTTTTACATTAGACAGGACAGAGAACCTCGCATGACATTCCTCAGTTTTTATCTGTTCATCTTTAAAACAAATGTCCCATTTAGTGATCCGAGTCCGTGGCTTCTGTATTTTGCTCAAGACAAATAAACAATGTGCATCATACCTGTATCTTGCTCCCTGTACATTCCAGCAGCTTAGAAAAATAAACTTGTTTTATCTGCTCTTAATCTACGGCATATTTGACTACAAGTCCTAACAGAGCCCGAAGAAAAACTAGCCTACCTACCACCATACGAGGATGACTAAAAAAAATACTAAAGCAACAAGATCAAGCCAGGGAGGACAGCTCCCCCTCAATTCAAACAGAATTTATCTTGCCTGTAAATTGGTTTTCGTCACAACTGGTTGTCAGTGTTGGCGTTTGTGGGTTTCAGCGTGTCAGATTTGACACAGCTCCCGTTCAGTAGCTGTGGGCTGTAGCTAACCACCCACACATCCCACCGGGGAGCAACCATCTTCTTCAGATCCCCTTCAACAACTTGACAATGCTGATCACTCTCATCATCGTCCCCTCCAGCACTCAGCGGAGATTTACAGCCCCGAGCATCTGATTGGTCAAAGTGTGACTAATACTATCTGAAGAAAGCCTATAAATGTGGTTGCCTCACTGTAGCGGGAAACTGGAGGCATGTGGAAATTAGTGACTACAGCTCCTCCACATAGAAAAATATACAGCAAACCACCACCACCAAAATTTTTCCAGAGGTTACAGCACATCACTTTTGATGACATGCACAATTGGAGGACTAGAATCCAGAGCTTTATGTGCCTGGAGACACTGTCATGTCTCTGCAGCTCTGCACCAGTGACCAACACAGGAGCCATGCCCCGTCAATCACACACTGACAGATCAAGGCTGCATGCCAAAGGGGACAAGGCAGCCTTTCTCTGGAGCAGGACACGTGCGAATTGCAGAATTTCTGCATATTTGAATAGATGTTGAAGAAAATATCGTACAGCTGGGTTGCAGCAACCAGGATTCATTTTTCCAAATCCAATTAAATCACAGCAATTATGTTGCACCAAACTTTAAAACTAGCTCAAAATGAAGAAAGATTCCATTTAAAACTCAGTTTAGTTTTTCACATTTATACAAGATTAATTTAATTCTGAAATGCGATCCAGAGTTGGTTTAACTTGGTTAACTAACTTTTTTTGCTAGCTAGCAATCAATGCAACATTTTGCTAACTTTTTAGCTAGGTAGCAAACAATCTAATGTTTTCTTAACTTTTTTGCTAACTAGCAACAATGTGATGTTTTGTTAACTTTTTAGGTAACTAGTAAACAATACAACATTTTGTGACATTTCTTCTGAGCTAGCAAACCATGTAATGTTTTATAACATTTTTAGCTAGATAGCAAATAATGTAATGTTATGTAAGATGTTAAGTTTGTTATCAATCAGTGTAATATTTTAAGCTAGCTAGTAGACAGTGTAACATTTTGGGATTCATAGCAGCCCTCTTTTATACTTAATAGGTCCCAGCAATCAAATTTATTTTGGTTTATTTTAATTTGGGCAAACAAGCATCTCCATAATGATTAAACTATTTAATTTCAGTTTGCATCAATAAATTTGCATTTATTAAACAGAGAATAGTTTTTAATCTTGCACCAAAGCTCTGCTTAATTTTACACCTGGATTTAGATATTTTAAACCTAGTTTCTGCAAAACTCTTGACTAGAACTAATGTTTAATTAATCTCTGTTTGCTCAACCCAGTCTATGTGTGAAGCTGTTTGCTTGATAGCGAGGCAAAATTAATTTGTTCACCAGGATGTGTCATGTGCAGGGAATGTGAGATAATGAAAATGAAAGGTTTTACGCATATAAACCCAATTAACTGCTCAAACAAAGAAATACGTTTTTCACCCTCTAAAATGTGAGTAATGCAGACCTTTGCGCCGGTTTATGGTATGATTATAATTTATGCCACCTCCTAAGCAGCGCTTGCAGACTGTGTCTCTTTTGTGCGGCCGCCGCTTTTTCACCGGTGGAATCTCAGAGGAAGAAAAGAGCCAGTGTCACGCGGTCAGAAGGCATTTCAGTCAGACAAAAATTTGTGTCAGCACTTTCTGCCAGGGAGCGAGAGGCCGGCGTTCAGAGCTGTTAGCCTCTTTCTCAGAGGAGAGCCAGAGTTTAATGGGACTACTCTTCCACTCCATTTGCCAGCCCGCATCTTACAGGCCACAGCTGCATACATGTGAGCAAGCGACTGTCACTCTGCATACCTATCTGCAGACCGCGAGCTCTGCGCTCCCCTTAACAGCTGACAGAAGCTGTTGGTCTTCAGACACACACAAGAAAAACTAAACAGACATAATGTGCGAGGATGACTACACAATGTTAAACCCCGGTAATGAGAGTGCAGAGGTCACTGGCAGACGTCTCTGTGAACTCCTCACCTTATTCACCGTCCGAGTCCATCACTTTAACGAGTCCTGGTGCTGCCGCTGTCATATTCACTCTGATTGGCAGAACCAGAAGGCCTTAGTCTAAAAAACTTCTTCATGAAATTACTTTGGATCTATTTCAGAGCCAAACAACAATTTCATGGCTGGCCAGTCACAGAGTAATTACATATGGCCCCGAGCCGACACATTGATCAGTGCTCGGGACACTTCTTAAAAACAAGACTTTTTCTGACAGGCAGTCTCTTCTGAAGAGATGACAGCACCTCCGCAGTACGGATTGTAAAAAATCACAATGAAAACAGAAGCAGGAAGAATCTATTTTCTAACGACAGAGTAGCAGTACCAAATTCACTCTCCCAAAAACATACATCCCAGTTTGGTATAAGTGTGTAAAAGACGAATTCTACATGTTTGATTAGTTCGTAGGGGTGTGGGCGATATGGCAAAAATATTCTATTATTGTACATATAATTTTATATCACAGTAATTTTTAGGTAAACTGAACTGAGAAAACTTAAAATAACCATGCTGTTACATTTGATGATTTTCGTTCCCCATAAACTAGACTTGCTTCTTTACCAGAATTTTAAATTTTGATACAATACTAATATTAAAAAAAATCCTTTTGATACCACAAAGAAAAGATAAAGAGAATTCTTAGACACAGAAAATTGGATATTTTTTTCTTTTTTGAAATAAATAACCCACACACTATGCTGGTACAGAAAAAGTCGCTGAAAACTGTCTGGTTTTGTTTTGTTGCAAGTTTTGAATAAGCACTTATAGCTTTTCTTTCTTTATAGCTTTGATATGTTCAATACTATCAAATGTTAGTATTGTCTTGCTTTACAAAATGTGGTACTGAAAGGCGTTGACTTTTGACCACTTTAACACAAACAAGGAGAAGCGTTGTCCTAACCCTAAGACAATACTTGAGTTAAACACAAAAGACTCAAAACAGTAAAAATAAGAATCGTTCATAAAGGAAGCTTTAAGCTTCCAAATGAAAACAATGATTTCAAGTGTTACAGGTTATAAAGTTCCAATACGATTTCATGTCCCTCCCCCATGTTTACTTGTCACTCTCATCTTCTGAAACTGTTGGCAAACCAGCTCAGAGGTGAATTACTGCCAACAACTGTCACTGCTGCCCAAATCATGTTACCGTTACTTTGTGAGACAGCTGGATTTACATGATCACGCAATAACTGCACAAGATCACGCTTCTGTGTTGGAAACAGTATTGTCTGATCTCTACCAGTGAACACAGAGTTTAACCCTACTAGTTAGTGGGTTGTCAGAACATTTGCTGACCAATTTGTTTCAAGGAAAGTCTCTTTTTAAATTTGACAACAAAATGTGCATTATTTTTCTGTTAAACATCTTGTCTTTGATTGCATTTGATTTAATACCGGTTGAAAAATCATTGCATTGTGGGTGTTTTTTCATGTTTTAGTCCCATCTCTTTTGGAATTGGGATTACAAAATGCAGATGGAACTGATAAGGCAAACACACAGCATGTGTTAATCTAAGAGGTTAAACAATCATTTTAAAAAGGCACACATCCAGATTATTGAAGACAGATTGGCTACTGTTTCAGAGAGAAAAGAGAAATAAACAAAGTCAAACATACAAGTTTAGACGTGCATCCGTCAGAATCACCCCAAATGCTCGTAATAATTCGATGCTATCATAAATGTGCATGTATTCTTGTCCTCTGTCTTCTTGCAAACATGACTTTAACAATGTGTCTATTGTTCTGTGAGTGTTACTTCACACGATGACCTTGGTGTGATGTTGCAACAGGTATAAAAGGTCCCAGCCACTCTATACACCAGTTCAAGTGCCGTGAAACTTGAGAGATGACTCACCATGAGTAGACAGCAGGCAGGTGTCCAAATCCGGCTTTGAGGGCAGCGAGGCGCTACATTTCGTTAGTCTGAACCACAGTCCAGATCCCTCTCCAGCGGGGACACCCAACAGTTCTCTACAAACACAACCACAGTGAAGTGAAAAAGTTTAACTCAACTGTCTGAGAGAGCCTCGTATTGACACACAGCCGAAGCGGCGGACGCAATTTGACATCCGGCTCAGTGGCGTGGTAAGTCAATGCCCTGTCACTGTGCACTCTGTGGATGATCTTTTTGTCCAACAGAGAACACAAACAGTGGCTGGTGATGCAAACAACGCCGTTTGGGGTATCTACAAGGGCTGGTTGTCAAAGGGCTGACTGAGACAGTAGACAGTTGTCACCCTCTTCAGGGGGGGGCGGATCTGACATAAAGCCCTGCTTTCAGAGTCGTGATGCAGAGCCACCGAGTCCCTCAGCACTCTGACCAAACGTGTCATTATGTCATTAGGTGGAGAGTTAAAGACGGGGGAGCGAGGGGACTGAGATTTTTGTGTGGGAGATGTTAGCAGTCATGTGAGAAACACTCAAACGAAGGGGGATGGAGGGAGAGGGAGGGATGTAAAACTGAAAATAACAACAACAATTTCATTTCGCAGACGTTTTTATCCAAAGCGGCGTACATCTGAGAGCTGATTCAGTGCAAGCAAGGAAAGAAATATCACGTTTGGTTGTTTCCTCCTAAAAAAAAAAGTCTGTCAAAACATTTTAGATGTTATGGCTGGGTTGCACCAACAAGGATTCATTCTTAACTGATTAAATCATCGTTTAACTTTAAATATTGTTGCACCAAACTTTTAAACAAGCTTCAAGAAAGATTAGGCCGACATTTAAACCTCTCGTTACATTAATTTTCAACCTGACTTGAGGAGGACTTGAGGAGGTTTAACTTTTAAAATAGCTGCCTTTTTGAGATGGATCGAGCAAAAATAATCAAGTTCCTCAGAGAAAGTTAAGGCACAGAATCGACCCAGTTGAGTTTTATGATGCTTCTCTTCTTTCTTTAACCCTGGTTGATTTGTTAAAACAGTCTGCCTGTTGCTGCCAAGCACTCTACTTTTTCCTTACGGTGCAACTGCCCCCTTTTAATCTTCTATTATTTGTCAATATGGTTCCATTAATTCAGAAAACAAGTTTTTTCTCAGAGGAGGAGAAATATGAGCTTCTCTGCCGAGCCATCACGACTAGGCTAATTTGGCTAATTAGCTTTTTGGCTATCCAGCAAACAGTTGAATGTTTCGTTAACTTCTTGACCAGCCGGTGAACAATGTAACATTTTGTTAACTTTTTAGCTAGTTAGCAAACAATGTAAGTTTATGTTAAGGAATGTAGAGCAGAGCAGCCAAAAGATACATTTCCTGCCCTCTTGTATATTATTACTAGGTCCAGAAAGCACTCAAATTTATTTATTTATTTATTCTTTCATTTTCATTTCGGTAAACATGCATCGCCATATAAATTTAAACTTGTGTTTAATTTTGGTTTACATAAATAAACTTGGATTTACTTACCAGAGATTGGATTTTAATTGTGTAAAAGTGCTCTGTTTAATTTTAAGTCTGGATCAGAGCCAGACAGATTTATTGCTCAGGCCTAGTATTGGCCGAGCACAGCTTGATCAGTCTCTATCAGTATCTGTAATTACATACAAACATAATGTAATTGTTTGTTTAGTTGTATAGGTAGCATTTTATGTACAGAATATTTGATCCCCTTTCTTAATTCAAGTTGTTATATTTGTGTTTTTTTTTATTAATAGTTATTTATAATGATTAAAAATACATATCTGAATTTTTTCACTCACTAAAATCGGCACTGGCCCCACAGATCCAGTATCAGCGAGGCTCTAATCTGGATTTACTCATATTAAACCTTGTTTTCTTAGATTAAATGACCTGTCTGTTGGTGCAACCCAGTCTTGAGAATTAAATTTGGCGTCTTACCTGGTTACAAAACACATGTGGCCGTACACTGTTTGGATCCAGTCTTTGACGTTTATCTTTCATTCTCTCTTTCATCCTGTTCTAAACTGTGCAATAAAACAAATACTAGACTAATTGGTTAAAGCTGCATTGGCCCACAGAAACATATGTTCAAGCTATGAGGCAATTACATAAACACAATTGGCAGTTAAGTTGCTCTATAGAGAATTAATTAGCCCACACTTTTGGAGCGAGGACATCGCTTGGTTATAAAAATTAAGTTATGCTCCAGTATTTGTTAAACAAACTGTTTCTTAAGTGTCAACACTAAAAAAAAAAAAAACAGTCCCCCAGTGTGATTCAACAAATTCACTGAAGCATCACAGAGTCCTTGCACCACCCCTCAAACCTCCCTCTGTGATATCCTCCGGTGTCGAGGCAGCTGGTTTCCTCTCGTTCAGAAAGGACGACTCGGATTTTCAGAGGTAGCAGAATGTCATTTCTGCACAAAAGACGTCTTCTGACGAAACACTGCAACACAATAATCAAGTTTCCTCAAGGGTGTCACATGGACTTTGTACTTTTTTTTTTTCATTTTCTAATTATAGTTTGCACAATGCACTCTGTGGGGACACTTTATAAGACTTAATCTGAATTTCACACTGAGTTGCCAATGCATTAATTAAGCTGAGCTACCAATGGGAGTCTAAATAAGTTACAGCAATAATGAGGAGAAGCTGTAAGAAAGTCATATCTCTATAATTCTGTTTGATTACATTATATCTTGATTATATATTGAAATATTTTTGTTCTGGGCTTTAAAGCCATGGAGGGGGGGGGGGTTAAATAGCTTAGTCATGATGGGCTCAAATTTGGCCTTTTTTAAATTTAAAGTCAATAAAAATGATCCCGCACAGCGATCGTTTAATAAAATCCTCAATCAGACAGGATCTTTGTCTATTTCATCTTTTCTTGGATTGTTTTCTTGGTTTGCTCAAATAAAACATGTCTGAAAAGGTTGGCTTATGCAAGTTTTTGTCAATTCTGCAATGCAACAGTACTCATTTTTCTACAGGATCACAGGTGCTAGGGTTGCAAATTTGGTGCATTTTCTTTTATCTAATAAATGAAAATGTTAACAATCAATAAATGTTGGATTATTAATAATTAATATACAAAACGCAATTCTAGCAACACATTTGTTATGTAAAACATGAGCTCTGGATGGTACAGAAAACATGTTTTGTTGGTTAATAAATTAATAAATGATTAATCATTAACATCTCTATCAGGCACAGGGGGTGAAAGTCAGCCGCTGAATGCCAAAGGAAGAAGAAGAAGACCTGGAAGAACATGTTGAAGATAGCAAGTGCAGCTACAAAGCAAAGCAAAGGTACTTCACAAATGAGGCGGATCATCAGGGATTAATAACAAAATTACAGAAACCAGTATGCAAACGGTGTCTTTGTACAAAACTTTTCAAACAAAAGGAGGAAGCACTTCCAACTCAGCAAAGCACTTCAAAGACACACATGCAGATGGTGAATTAACAATGTTATCCTTATTATCTTTATCCTGAAATAGATGTTGCCATATTCTTTTGAGACAGATGGCAGTGCCGTAACTATGTTCCTTGACATTTGCAATGGCTAAATGCTAAAGACGACCATATTTAGAGATGTCTGGATCATGGATTTTTCTTTTCTTATTGTAGTGAAAAGTAGTCAAAGCAACATATTTCTGCAGTATGGCTGTTTACCATGACTGCCCAAATAATTCAGTTTTATTGGACTTTATTGATCGATATGGTTTAGAGAAGCGTAGGTTCTTCACAGCATAGGGCAGTGCAAGTGAGGGAGAGAGAGCAAGCAGCAGACTGAGAGTGACTGTGCTGCTAGCAGAGAAGTTTAGCACTAGATTCTACTTTTTTCACAATTCCTGAATTGAGTTTTTGACTGCTGAATTGATTCTTTAGCGCTTAGTCAGTTAGCTCGATGCTAACATATAATGGGAATTCCCATTGTCACGCTAACAGAAATTAGCATCACAATTTTTCCCATGGTCTAGTGTTAAAAAAGTACGCGAAAATCGGAATATCGAATCACAATACTTGTATAATCAAGTTCCTCAGAGAAAGTTAAGGCACAGAATCGACCCAGTTGAGTTTTATGATGCTTCTCTTTTTTCTTTAACCCTGGTTGATTTGTTAAAACAGTCTGCCTGTTGCTGCAAAGCACTCTACTTTTTCCTTACGGTGCAACTGCCCCCTTTTAATCTTCTATTATTTATTTTATTATGGTTCCATTAATTCAGAAAACAAGTTTTTTCTCAGAGGAGGAGAAATATGAGCTTCTCTGCCGAGCCATCATGACTAGGCTAATTTGGCTAATTAGCTTTTTGGCTATCCAGCAAACAGTTGAATGTTTCGTTAACTTCTTGAATAATCGAATACCAATACTTGTAGAATCACAATGCATATCAAATTGGCGCCCATGTATCATAAAATGTATCATCACAGTCCTACTTCATAAAATCACACTGGAAAAGGGCCAAAAATTAGGATGTCCACCCGGGCGTCATGTTTCCATCACTGATGATCTGAGCTGTAGCCGAGTGTCATTTGACCTGAGAATGAATACCGAGTGTACCCTTTCCTACTGGACATAAACCCAGATGTTAATGGGCGTTGGTGTTTTTTTCGTCCAGTGTTTTGGCTTTAAAGGAATGCGGCTGCAGACAGACAGACACAAACATTTCCCAAGGACGACTCCTCTTGTCACTTGAAGCAAGAAGGGTCACAAAGGCCAGACAGCTGTCCCCACCCTCCCCACCCCCTCGTCCCGATCCAGCAGATGATGATTAGAAGAGAAACGAGGGCAAAACACCTCCCTGCGCTGTTTGTCTGGTTTACAACGATACGGCCTGCTGAAGCCAAAAAAAAGGGCACTCAATTAGAAAAAAAAACAAACATCCATTTAAATCTCAAGTCCCATAGAAAGCCCATTCAAATTTCAATCATGTGGCAGAATGCATAATTCTCCTTTGTCCGCTGGGTTTCTGTATTATTAACTGGAAAGGCCAGAAAAAAAACAATCAAAACAAATCGTGCGACCAACACTCTAAGTCCCGTTTTCACTGATAAATATGGCATTTAAGCTTTCCCTCTCATCCCCTTCTCAGAGGCCGTGAGTGTTTAAGCTTTCATGTCATACAAATGCCTCTGTGTAAAGTCGAGCACTTCATGTTTGCCTTTCTACGCCGGCCGCAGTGCACTGCTTCACATCATGAAGAAAACGGCTGCTGTGTGTCTCAGACTCTTTTCTGCCAGTTTGAGAAATAGGTACTCAGACAAATTGGCCTGCTTAGACCAGACTGCACGCTCAGAACAAGGTGTCCGAGATCTCCCCTGACCATATTTTCTCTTTACCAAAGGTCCAGGAAATAAAGCGCAGGTCACTGCAGACCAATTACTTAAACACACACACACACACACACACACACAAAAGGAAATTTCCCCTTCCGTTGTTATCATCATTTAATTTAGGGCACACTGGCTGAGAGAGGATGTCAAAAGAACAAGCAAAGATGCATCTGTGGCCAATAAGGTGATTTTTTAAATTGTTCATTGAGAGTAAAATCAATGCCGTCGTTATCCCATGTATCAGTCTGAGGTCGTACAAAAGGCAACGAGTTATAGAAATAAACAACCTTCAAAAATCTCCTTCATGAAGAGGCGCTTTTTTTCTTTTTGTTATTTACAAGTTAGACAAAGAATCAACCTGGAGATAGATTCAGAAAACCCCATTTTGCTGCCTTCTGTAGTCCTGACCTCTTTTCAAATGACTCATCAATATGTTCTTAAAACTTTAATAATTCACTTTGATGGAATATTTGCTATTTAAATTTTTTATATTAAGTTTAATACAGGGCTTATAAAGACTTTCTGGGGTATTCCAAGATATATAATAGGGCTGGACAAAAATGAAATATCACAATATTTTGACCAAATACATCTTGTGACAATATTGTAGGGGTGACAAAACATTAACATGATGACTGGCTTTAGTCATTATATCCACATTACTGATGATTATTTATAAAAAACGAGATAAACTTGCTTTTAAATACGCTTTTGCATACGTGTCATGGCTGTGTCTCGCGCTGGGAGCGATCATTGAGCATATCTTCAGATACCAACACTTAAAAAGCAAGTGTATTTCTGGCCTAAGTGTGTAAAGACTTCTAATGGAACAGCTAAAAAAAGTCTGGTAAGTTTAGAAAATTATATCACTTTACTGCAATGCAGCCTTATCACGATATAATGATGTCTAAAAGCTGAGATGACGATCTAGTTTCATATCACAATATCGATATTGATATATTTTCAAGCCCACAGTGTATATGGACAAGCCAAAGTATATTGATCACCCCCTCGTGGCTGGCTGCCGTTTAGGTCATAAATTCTGCCTCCCCAATTTTAACAGGTATGAAATATTCCAAACTAAAACTTCAAATCATTTTTTCCCAAAGTCAGTTTCTGTCATTTTAGTTCTTTTCACACTAATGTTTGTTCAAGTGTTTGGTTTTAATTAGTTATTTGATGCTACAAAAAGTGGGTTTCAAGCTACGATTGACAGCTGAGTGCTGGCCTTGCTGTAGATGATGTGTCAAGCCAGTTAAGCAATCAAACTGCTTATCTGTCCAACCAACAGTCCAAAACCAAAATAACTGACAAAGAAAAGCAGCCAATCTTCAAATTTGAGAAGCTGGAATCAGGAAATGTTTGACATTTTTGCTTTTAAAATGACTGAAATGCTTGATCTATTACCAAAATAGTGGGCAGCTAATTTTCTTTAGGTCAACTAATCTTCAGAGATGTAGCTGACACAATGGAAACTGGATTTACAAGTCCTTGTGAGCTGCTTGTCCTGTTACTCTTCAACAACCCGTCTGTCCTTTACCCCTAAACCAGTGCAACACTCTTTTCACCTGCTGCAGCATCCTTTAAGAGCAGATGCCCTTTCATCCTGGCCCCAAAACGAGAAACGCTACCTCTTGTGCTGAGACCTTGGCTAATTAAAACAGGTTGCCGTGTGGGGGAGCCTGCAGAAAGAGGCTGAAATCACTCTGCACCAACCAAACACAAAGGTTTTGGACTGCCAAGGCTAAAGAAGTCGGTATAAGCTCTTGAACAACACAACCACCTCCAACACCTACTTATACGTTAAGAAACCAACCTCAAATGGGCTTATATTTTATCATAAGAAACCAAAATAGAACATCTGAGCAGCAGCCTGGCAGGTGTCTGTGCTTTCAGTGGCAGGTACAGGTTTGAATGACGAGCCGTTATCCAAGCACACTGAATTAAAATCGACTTTAAACAATACTAACCTTCTTAAACACGTGCCATCTGCCAGTCCACATTTTTAAAAAAAGCATGAAAAGTCTGCAGATGCTTTACAGCCATGGCTATTTTGAGCGCTGGCTTGATCTTATTCAGTGTTGATCAAGATGAATGAAACGTTTAGGCAAATACAGTCTGAGAGCGGTCCTGGCAGAGGGGCTGGAGCCTTCAAAGCGTGGAGAATGGGATATGGTTAGGGAGCCGGTTTAAAGCATTGCCTCAGATTAGCCCCCTTTCTTAAAAATCCATCTCATTACAGCAGTTACATCTAATAAAAGAGTGGGAGATGATGGGGATATTACTCAGTCCTTAATACTGCAGCTAACATGGTAGTGAAGCCTCAAGTGAAATGTTTTCCTGACTTTCTCTTTAGGTCTAGAGCCCAGACATACAGCTGGAGGAGGCATAAAAACTACGACTGACCACAAGAAGATATTAGAAATTTTTAATAAAACAGTATGGTCCAAGGTAAGTTTCTCCTATGACTCCATTCCAAAACAGTTGGGAGGCTGTGTTAAATGTAAATAAAAACAGAATGCAATGATTTGCAAATAATTTTCAACCTATATTCAATTGAATACAGTACAAAGACAAGATTTTTTGTAAATATACGCTCATTCTGAATTTTATGCTTGCAACACATTTAGAAAAGTTGGGACAGGGGCAACAAAAGAAAAAAAAAACGCCCGTTTGCACATTCAACAGGTAAAAAGGTTAATTGGTAACAAGTGACAGTATCATGATTGAGTATTAAGGGGGTGTCCTCGAAACAAAACGTTCAGTTGTTCAGAAGCATGGATGGGGTGAGGTTCACCACTTTGTGAAAAACTGCGTGGGCAAACAGTTTTAGAACAACATTTCTCAACACAAAACTGCAGGAATGTAGGGATTTCACCATCTACAATCCATAATGTCATCAAAAGATTCAGAGACTCCAGAGAAATCTCTGTACCCACACCCACAGAAAAGTGTTTGTCGCTGCATCTACAAATGCAAGTTAAGACTGTACCATGCAAACAGAAAGCCATCAACAACATCCAGAAACGCAGACTTCTCTGGGCCCGAGCTCATCCGAGATGGACTGATGCAAAGCGGGAAAGTGTGCTGTGGTCTGACAACTCCACATTTCAGACTGCTTTGAGCTAAAGAGGAAAAGGACTGTCCAGATTGTTACCAGTGCTAAGTTCAAAAGACAGCATCTGTTATGGTAATGCAAAAGCCCCATTAATGCTGAAAGGTACAGGAGCAACATAGGCTGCCATCCAGGTGATGTCTTTTTCAGAGACATCCCTGCTTGTTTCAGCAGGACAACACCAAGACATGTTCTTCATGAGTTACAACAGCGTGGCTTCATAGTAAAAGAGTTCAGGTACTAGACTGACCCGCCTGCAGTCCAGACCTGTCTCCCATCGAAAACGTGCGGAGACCCCGGACTGCTGAGCACCTGAAGTCGTATATGAACCAAGAATGGGAAAGAACTTTGACTTTCAAAACTTCAACAATTAGTGTCCTCAGTACCCAAACGATTACTGAGTGTTTAAAGCAAAAGTGACGTATCACAGTGGTAAACACGCTCCGGTCACAACTTTTTATAGAACATGTTGCAGGCATCAAATTCAGAGTATATCTTTACAGAAAACAATAAAGTTAATCAGTTTGAACACTAAATATCTTGTTTTATAGGTCAAAAGGTTTTTGCAAATCATTGCATCCAGTTTCTATTTACGTTTTGCACAACATCCCAACTTTTTTGGAATTAAAGTACTTTCAAAGGTATTTCTAACATGACAACACAAAATGCGACCCACCACTGTGCAGTTAGCTCTCATTACCTCTGTGACTCCATGTTAAAAAATGTATGCTTCAGGGCCTCCTATGTCTTGTTGGCTAAATGAAGAGTGAATCTAATATAGTTTCCTTGGAACTGGCATTAACACTCTGTGGGGTTTTCAGCTGGATATCAATTAGAGGCTCATTAGGCATTTAGAGATGGCAGTCCCTCTGGCTTCCTGTCACCCACTGTGAAACTGGCTGACCCTGACCTTGAATGAGGGCTGGCGCTCTCAGCTTCTTTTCAACCCTGAGAGAACAACTATCAAGCGACTGTATCAGGCAGGCTTCCTGCAAATCTTTCATTTCGGAAAACGCATTGTTTAAAAGCATTTTTTAAAAACACGTAGCCATGGGAGGAAAAGTTCATGGATCATCGTAAGAACGTAGGCCTAGATCACTACTGCAAAATATAGTCTTCACCCTATACAACAGAGCACTGGTAGGACACCTATGATTAACACGCAGCATGGGCACACAAAGACATTTTCAGTAGCACATAAGAGAGCAAATACCAGAGGTGGGACTAAGTCATTGTTTTGCAAGTCACAAGTAAGTGTCAAGTCTTCGCTCTCAAGTCCAAAGTCAAGACTGGCAAGTCATGAGTCAAGTCCCAAATCTTAAGCTTTTGAGTTTTGAGTCCTAGACAAGTCATAAGGCGCTCTTCACCAAATGTAATGCTGTTTTAGCAACAGAACCGGGACTTAACGTTTGTTGTGCAACTTCAAATGTCGAACAGATTTGGAAGTTTTTGCATCTCCGTCTGAAATTTTCAACCTTCATGTTTTGCTAACTGCAATTCGCTTTTCGTGACCACCACATAGTTTTTGTACGCGAACAAAAATATCTTTGGCATTGTTTTTTCAGCTAGAGCTCAGGAACATAACTTGAGTTCTTCATGGTTCTTTTCTGCAACATGATTGGATGGATGTCGATTACCCTGTTGATAATCAATTAATAGTCATTTGGACTACAAAATGCCAGAAAATGGTGAAAAATGTCTAGCAGTGTTTCCCAAAGCATAAGGTAACGTCAAAACCCAAAGATATTCGGTTTACTGTCATAAAAGAAACCAGAAAATATTCACATTTAAGAAGCTGGAATCAGAGAATTTTCTCTGAAAAATGTACTCAAACCGATTAATCGATTATCAGAATAGTTGATGATTAATTTCATAATCGTTGCAGCTCTACTTGTCTTAATGTTTGTTATTTGTGATTTAAAGTTTAAGGTCACTATTTGATTTGATTTTTTTTTTTACTTTGCACTGATGCTCATGCCATTGTTAGACTATCAAGTTTTGACTTGTAAAGATCAACAGATCATTGGTTTTATACACTGACAACTGCTATTTACATTGTCAATTTTTTCTTTAGGGTCTATATGGTATCAAGTGTGATGTAGTGACAGTGTGATTGTTTTTTTCTTCGGATGCACACCTGATGCCACAAATAGGTGGAGGTGAAGAGAGAAACAATCACTGTGAGCATCACCAATTCTGCCTCTGAAGTTGTGACACCCCTGTCTTTCATGCTGCAAAGGGAGCTACTGTGACGCAAGAAAAATTTCAGACTCGTTCTGACAATTACAGTATCATCATCACGGCAATTAAGAAAATGAAGAGGAATTAATTGATCCGTTGCTCACTTTTTAAGTCTGAAGAAGAGCATTAGCTCAAAACGTCGCTTGTGGAAGTGCCACTAAATTGCACTTAAGGGAGCTACAGTGTGAAGATCTTGTTTCTATTTTTCATGGTTGTCTTCTGTTGGCTCAGCACCTTTCTTAAACAGTTTCTGGATGTGCATGACTACTATGCATTTTATACTTTTTCATCTTTGGGCTTGGGTAAGTAAGTCAAAGTCAAGTCAAAATGCTCAAATCTAAGAGAAGTCATGAGTCATTGGTGTTAAGAGTCCGAGTCGAGTTGCATGTCTTATTTGATTTTGTCGAATCGAGTCTAAAGACATCTAATTTGGGACTCAAGTCCACACCTCTCTGGCAAATACTATACTGTCATATGTCTGTACTTGTTAAATGTTACATCGGTGTGATCCCTTAACTACAGGCTGATAAATTAGGTTGGTGATAAAACAGACTAAAATTTGCATGTGAAATGGTGAGCAAATCTAGCAGGCCTTTTTAACCCAGTTGGATGACACAGTTTGGGTGCAGTGTCCCTTTGAAACTAAACACGAGAGCGATTTGAAAGAGTGAATCAAGAATCATTGTCAAAATACGCTAAGCAAAAGATTGAAAACAGTATGTACCTCAGGCTACAGAGGCCAGCTCTAACGTTTTCAAGTGCATGGCTAAACGTGGGAAACTACTCACAGACAGAGAACACATAAAGAAGGCTTTTGCTGGATAAAGACACCATCATATACAGGATTTAAGACTTTATTCTGTCTGCGTGAGCTGTTGAGAGATCTGTAACTGAAATACTGACATTACTGATGACCACAGATGAGTGCAACTGAGCAGTGGACGGCAGGGACACAGATCACACTAATTGGAGTCCAGCTTGCGTTTTACTTACTAACAGCCTATATCACAGCATGATTTTGATTATGTGAATAAGTCAATGTGAGAGGGGATCCTGCGCACATTATAGGCCTACAATTCTAATTCTATTTCAATTTTCTCCACTTTACCCTGCAGTCAGACAGTCCTTTTCTAACAGGAAACCGCTGTTATATAGGTCAAATATCGCTCTCTCCAAGCCAACCAAACTCCATACACAAAATCAGTAATTTTACCTCACAGAACACAGAAGTTGTTGGTCGTCGCTGCCTTGATCGGCTAGTTTGTTTGTGTTATTGTCTGACTTCAGTGAATATGAGCTATTCTTTTAAAACACTGAAGTCACACAAAAAGACAAACAAACTTACAGATCAAGCTAGAAGTAGACCAGCGACTCCCCTGTTCTGCAAGGTAAAATGACTGATTTTGCCTATGGAGTTTGGTTGGTTTGGAGAGAGAGACATTTGGCTTATATAACTGCGTTTTCCTGTTAGAGAAGGCTGTCTGACGACAAGGTAAAGTGGCGAAAATATTCTAAGTGTAGAGTACACTTAAACTGATATTACGTACGTAGAATACGTTTTCCTTTGCTTCCATGCTGGTACTTCCACAAACATCTACTGTAGGTGATAGTCTGTCTGTCAATAATTTCTCCAACAACCCCACTTCAAATAATCCAGACCATCCCTTTCAGAGTTGGCTTTTGCAAATTCTGACATCACATCTCTTTTCTTTAAAATATGATATTGTAATACAAGCTGATATATTCACACAGGAGGACTAAACTCTCACCTCAGTGGCTCCAACAGTTGCCTGGATTACTTTGACTCTTTCAGAGCGTATTGCAGAGAAATGCATTTAGCTCTGCTTAGTGCTGCATGTTTGCATGTTTACTCATCTGGCCTCATGCAGCTCCTCTTTATTCTGGCCCCTTGGTGTGCAGTTTGGGGCAGAGGTGGTATGGAGTATTTTTAGACAGACTCAGAGGGGACTTTATGTTCTGACTGCTAACACAATGGACTCTCATGCCTGAACAAGGACATATTTTGGTGACTGGAGGCTAAGCAGTAGACCACTCCCCTACCTTAAAAACAAGCCACTGTTGAAGAAAGCCACTTACTGAAACTGGCCCTGGTGCTGTGTAGAGACTCAACAAGGCCATTTATCTTTTTGTGTCTGGAAAGAAAACTGGAAAATCCTTAAAAAAAAGGTTTTAATGCATTTTGAAAAGAATCTCATACAGAACGGTCTGTGTTTACACACAAATACAGCAGCTTTACAATACCGCCTTACACAAAGTGCACTTGCATTGCACTAAGTGCCACCAAGGGGTGTAGTACTATAGCAGCCACAGTAAAGCCGGAGTGGAGACTTTTCATTTTCAAAACCATGCAGCTGCAAACATTGTGGTCGGTAATCTGACATTTGGTTGAACCGAGAAAATTGAGTACATCTTTTTGATCTGCGTGCACTTTCCTTTTTGAAATTTACAAGTGTGCGTGGCCTGAGTGAAACCATCTTGGCCTGAGTAAAATACAATAGTTCAGCTAAAAAGGAGTCTTAAAAATAGCCTGCATACGATGCCACGTAGCATTACAGAGCTCCAGACTGACAGCATGCAGAGCAAGGGCCACTTCACTTAGCTCTAATTCAAAAAATTTGTTGCTTGTGGGCACTGTGTTCAGCATGTGTAGTTAGTCATATTGCTTCTTTTGCAACATTTTGTTTATTTTGTTATCCCCAAATAAAATCTTTAATTACATGCCTCTTGAAAATATGTTTTTGTGGGCTTGCTACCCACAAATATTAGACTTCTTGTTTGGTGTATTAAGGCTTTAAGTCCATTAAAAGCAACAATCAAAGTTTGTTCTCACTTTTTTTCACACCACAGAAACATGTCTTAAAATTGTCAAAACTGGGGCTATGTCCACGTGTCTGCTCCGTCTATCAGCTTTGTTGGACTTGCACAGACATATTTTTCATGTTTGAGCCAACCCAGCCAGAGGACAGCAACCTCCCCAAAAATCAACTTGTTCCCCTCGTCTGTTTTCTTCGGTGTCGGGTTGTTGGAACTGAAGTGAGCAGTAACTGCCGAGCTGATTTAGCCTGAAAGGTACGTTCGTGAAGGGGGGCCAGGGTCATTTGTGAGTCACTTTCTTTGTGGTGGGTGAATGAAACAAACCATTTAACTTAAAAGAACCGATCTACTCATCACTGCCCTGAACTCTATACATCCATTGTCTTTAACCGCTTATCCTGACAGGTTGCGGGGGGGGGGGGAATTAAAAGTTTATACAAAGAGCATAATGATAGAGCAAAAATGATAATAGATCAGATCATATTAGCAAAGTGAAGTGAAACTGAGCAGATGAGGACTTAATATCACCCTACCGACAACTGATATGAAACTAACATCATCAACTCACAGAAAGTGTGAACAAAACTGTAAATAATTTAAACAACGGTGGTAAACAACCAGATTCAGCTTGTTCCCCCCGACGACACCGCTACACACAAGACGTCTGACTGTTGGAAAAACACAACCAGACATCCAATAGGTCAACGGCTGAGAGAAATGCCCTGTTGATTTTCACTGGAAAAGATAACCTGTATTCTTGAGGGAAAAAGTGACCTTTTCAAAGAAATCTGGGGAACGTTTATGCATGTTATTGAAAATGGTGATTTAAAAGACACAGAACGGAGAAACAGAGGATTGCAAAAAAAAAACATGTATGTGGGTTTTTCATTTTTTTTGTACATTTGGTTTGTTTGTTTGTGTGCTGACTTTTGCTCTTCCTTTTCTAATTTAATATTCTTCATACAAACTAACCCATTAATTCTAGACATTATCTGATGGATGAAAGTGAGAAAGGGGTGCTGGGAAAGGTGGGAAGAGAAAGAACGATGCATAAGTGACTTGTGCACCTGTGTTGTTATGCCATTATATTGCTACTGCATATTTAAGTTTAAAAAAAATAACACAATAAAAATATAATAAAGTTCATTCTTGACCCTGGAAATTCAACAAAACAGAGGGTTGACATCTGGGTCATCTGCAGCTGTTGGAAGGGAATTATTTTCCTTATAAATGATGATTTACAACCAAGTATTTACTGTAGTTTCTTAATACAAAGGGAATCATTGAAAACCGAGACAAAACAATGATACTTTTCATAAAATCCTTTTCTGCTTCACTCCTACACTCATCGTCACACCCTGTTTTAGCACACAAAGCCAATGGAAGCAGCTGTATTAACAACAACGTGTCCACTATGTTCTGCAGACGCAGAAATGCCCGGGCAAATTATAATGAAGTTAACCCTTTAATGGCACCTCGCATCACAGAGCTGAAGGCCCATCTCCCACCGCTGACCGAGCGCCACACACAGATGAACAGTGGAGCTATTTAGATATGACAGAGCGCTAGTGTTTCATTGACAACTTCACACCGGCCCACAGATCACATTACAAAGCTCTGGCAGCCGCAGCAGCATCAACGTTTAAAACAATAAGCGGGTGACATGGTGGTAACCCTATTTGTCTTCTTGTGCTGAACCATTATAGCGCGCAGTTAAAACGCACAGCTTTCATGACG
>JAJHUR010091450.1:0-19726 GCA_027495735.1 Lutjanus campechanus
TGCTCTCCTCTCTCTGCATTCTAGGGTGTTCTTCCAGTGGACAAAATGAGAAAAAGTGCTCTCTGGGGTGTCCTTCCAGTGGACAACATATTATAAAATACCTTTAAGTGTGCCTTCCACAGGCCAAAATCCTTCAAAACTGCCCTCTGGAATTCCCCTATAGGAAATAAAACATGATAAATTGCCCCCCTAAGGTGCATTTTCAGTGGACAAAACATGAAAAAGTGCCCTCTAGGGTAGGAGTAGGCTGGTACAGTACCACATGCTCACAGACTTCTATCAAGCACATCAGCTAAATGGAAATGAAAAAAGCCAACTACAAAGTTGTTAGAGCATGTTTCACAAGACAAGCACTACATAAGATAAAAATTTATCAAAAACTTACTGCATACTGCGTGCACCGCCATATTTGTGTGACATCTGGTGTGTTAACATCAGCAAACTCAGGCTACATGGATCTTGCCAAGTTAAGTGACCGTTCCACTTTTCCTTGTCTGAGATTGTTTTATTTTTTCAACCATCCAACCAATCAGAGCAGCGAAATGTGTGTGACTTTTCAAACCTGGACCGCTGATTCCCCCTCTGTCAGTCATCATATAGAACCTACTCCACATTAAATACATTTTTGTGACTGGGCCAACCGGATCCAAGGCTGGTGGAACTCTGTCTGAAAACAAACATACCTGCCAGAGAAAATGAAAGCAAGAGCTCAGCAGATTCGTCTGGTTCCCGGTCCAGAGCGCCTGGCTACTTGGAAGAGATTTGGCAAACTCAAGACATGTTTGTATTTGAAACCAAGAGAATGTAGTTTTGCAATAATTTTCAGCAGTTACAAATTTGTAAAACCCACAAACAGACATGATGCATGACCAATAGTATTGATTTACGAAAAAAAAAGTCAAAATATGGAGATACCAGGTTTGCGCCCAACAGCGATGGTGTGTATCTTACAAAATACATATTAAAAAACAGTTGAGAAACATATAAAGGTCCATTAATAATAGATATCCTACAGTGTTACTTTTAATTTTTCATTTTAATCAATATTAGTAAACAGGCTGAATCAGGCTGAATCTCAATTTTCCAAGTAAAAAGAGATTCTAATTTTTTTAAACACATTATGCTCTCACTTCTTCCATGTATTAATTCTCATGAATAATTTCTAAATCAGCCTATAGTTGACCTCAACACATTCCTCTGTTAACTGAAGTTGGTTTTTAGAAAACAAATTCTCTGAAATCCGCAAAAATATCTAGTTTTTCCATGTAACCCTCTCAATTTAGAAACCCAACACGCCTCCCTCGTCGCTCAGTTCATTAATCACGTTCTCTGACCAATCCACTCCTGCTACAAGAATTTGACACCAGTTTGGAGATAAATAATCTCTCTCCGTCCCTCCCTTCGCCCTCTCCAGGCAATCTGTCACCCTCGCTCCATCACTCTCCTCCTCCGTCTCGCTGAGGCACCACCAGCGTCTCTCTCTCTTGGCGCTCCGTTGTCCCCGCTCTGCCTCCCTGGGCGCGTCTGACAAGGAAGATGAAACGGGGGGGGGGGGACCCCACCTTCCCTCTCCTCCATTCATTCACATACAAGCTGCATTACCACCCAATTACACTTAGATTACATTAATGTGCTTTCACCCAGCCAAGCCTCCTCTAGCACGTGCCAAACCCATTCTCCACCGTCGGCGGTGCCTGCGTGGAGCATTATGGAGGCGCGTAATCTTGTGATATTGTGTCGGGATTAACATCAAATCTCATTATGGCTGTGGTGGATCATGGGAGAGCGGAGGCAAGGATGGCAGAGGCGAGGTTGGAGGGAGGGTGGTTACATCTTTATATATTTTTTAGGTTTTTAAAGCTAAAAAAGAAAGACGGGAAAGAGACTATGAAATGAATCGGTTTGAGTAATTTTTTTAAGAAAGCCAAAGTCAAATTCTCAAATCGACAATGGAAACTGTTTTTAGTTGCAGCTCAACACTTTTAGAAATAAGTGTTCTGAAAGGGTTCTTTGTGAAGGGCTGAGGTTGTACTCAGAACTATTTACTTGTGAGGAACGCTTTTGTGAAGAAAAGCTTAATCTTGGGTTCTTTGTAGGGTTCTTTTCTTCAAGGATTGTTGATCCTTGAGGTTATTTGTACCTTAATGATTTATAAAAGGGCTCTTGGTACAACCCCCAGGGTAGGTTCTAGATAAGAACCCTGGGAAATAAAATGGTTCTTGGTAGAACCCCCCTGGGTGGATTCTAGACAAAACTCCTGGAATATAAAAGGGTTCTCAGTACAACCACCTGAGTTGGTTCTATATTCCTCCCTGGGTGGGTTCTATGTAAAAACCCTTGGAAAATAAAAAATGGTTCTTGGTAGAACCCCCTGAGTTGGTTCCAGATAAAACTCTTGGAATATAAAAGGGAAACCTTTAACAGGTAGAAACCTTTTATGTTGGGTTTTAGGTAGAACCCTCTGGAAACATTTCAAGCGGAACTGTTATAAAAGATTCCTCCAGGAAGCAAAAAGGGTTCTCCAATGGAGAAAAGCAGAAAAACCCTTTTTGGTTCTAGCTGAGCGAGTGTAGATGAGATCAGGGCTGTGAAATCTCAATTACACATGATGGCATTTGGGACTGTTTGATTTATTAGACACAAGAGTCTGTTAGCTAATTTGCCAGGTGGGCCTACTGAACACACACACACACACAGTCAACAACAGGGGTTAAAGGGTCAAAATGAGATGTGTCCCAGCACAGCAAAACATGACACAAATCAAACAGCCGAACGCTCCTCCTTCAGATCACCACGCCTCGCCCTTATACACCAAACACCTATCCTCTGTTAGCGTTTTCCCCCCCAGCCGGGCATGCTTGCGCTTCATAAACCTCTCTTTTATTACCAATAGATCCGTGAAGATTGTAATTGCCTAAGTGATATATAGCAGGCACTGGGACGCGGCTCAATTTCGCTCCGTTTAAAATGCCACCACGCCAAAGTGGTGTTGAGGGGAGTGCCTCGCCCTGTTAAATAAAACAGATTGTCAGGCTAAAGCACCAAAATAACGTTTTCAACACGTACACCCCAATTCCCACAGGGGCGGATGCTGGATAGGGCTAGGGGGTACACACACACACACACACACACACACACTCCAGCATTTTCTTTCATGCAGATATGCACAGTTTCTGTAATTCCCATGTTCTGCATTCCCAAAATGCTAAACAAACACACTGTGTGAAAACAAACATACAATCAAACACATTCAGAAAACACATGCACACACTCACACACACACACATTCCCCTCCCCCAGTGGTGCACTGTGCTGGGTATTGAGCCTCAGGAGCCTCACTAAATCACACCGAGGCCCCGACAGAAATGAGGGATAACAGCACAGCAGTGTTACAACCATTGATTGCCGAATGCATCACCTTTTTGTATTCACAACAGGCTGGGGGAGCACTGGGCAGGAGGGGAGACCTCAAGGGGGGAGGGACGGAGGCAGGGTGCTTCCTGCACATGCAAGCAATGATTGGGAAAATCTGTCTTTATATGGTAATCAAATTACGCTAAACGCACAGATCGAGATATTCTGGCTCATTCTAGCGCAGCATCAACATTTCCGTGGCTCGTGAATGAAGCCGCCATGTCTGGCTGTGACTGAGTCATCTGTTACCTGAGAGAGCGCAGGTCCCCCACAATTCATGTGTCGTTATATGGATCTCAGAGTCAGTGTGTGTATCAGACGTAAGTAACCACTGGAAGCAGCAGCGATTGCTCCATTTGGTAAATCCATCACAGGCTCTGGAGCCACGAAGAAGCCACAGCAGGAAGTTAATGATAGAGGCCAGACATAAACTCCACCGTTGGCTCTTGTTTGCAGCCTGAAGATGTTTCACGGCTACATGAAGGTTGTTACCAACATAAACATTGTGATAGCTTTGCCCGTTAGTACCATTTGCTAACATTAATTAGCGCTAAACTCAGCTCAGGTTACAGCTGTGGCTGATGGGAACGTCATTACTTTGGAGGTATTTGGCCATAGGCCAAAATAACAAATGAAAGTAAGATGTGGTGCTAAATGAAACACTAAGGACACTGAGGAATTTCACTCAAAAAAAACGTGAACCTGAGGATGGCACAGGAGAAAAGTCACAGCACCACCAAAAGTCACTATGACTGATTATCTCTGAGCCACGAATGTCTGAAAAATCAACATCAATCCGTCAAGTTGATGTTGTGTATAAACTCGAAAGCAATTTTTAGTTCACAGAATTTCTGACGTTGCTTAGCCAGATAAAGAAAATTTGTCCAGCTGCTGGCCTCTCAGCTCTTCTGAAGCTGTGCTGGCAGCTGCTGAACCAACAGATCTACAGAAGATGCCATCTCCACTGCCCTCAACTCAATCTTCCCTTGCCTTGAGAAACACAACACCTACATCAGAATGCTGTTTGTTCATTTCAGCTCGGCATTCAACACAATCTCCCACACTAAGCTGACTGGTAAGATTAACACTCTGGGCTTCAGCATCACACTCTGCAAATGGATATCGGACTTGTCACCCCACACACGTCACCCCGAGACAGTATGGATCGACAGGCATACCTCCTCCACTATAATAACACTGGAGCCCCCGCGGCTGTGTGCTGAGCCCCTTCTTGTTCACGCTGTGCACCCACGAGTGTAATCCCTTGACATGGAGAGAAATGAAACCACCATCATCAGCCAGATTTCAATGAGGAGGGGGGGTCATCATTCTTGAAGAGTGGTACACAGAAAGCGACCTACTGCTCAACGTCAGCAAAACCAAGGAGTTGACTGTTGATTTCATGAAATAGGTGGCGAAGACACACAGCTACATCGGTAGTGCTGACGTGGGTAAGGTGAACAGTTTTAGCTTCCGGGGAATCATCATCACAGAGAACCTGTCATAGACATCATGATACATATGAGCAAAGAAAGTATCCATTACAAACTGGCACGCAGAACATCTACTGAGGAGGATACTAAAAGACAATACCCACCCGAGCCATAGCCTGTTCATCCTGCTGCCGTCTGGCAACAGATATAGAAGTATCCACTGCCATACCACCAGACTACAGAGCAGAGAAAGGGTATTTTGGGTTTTCTGCGACCATCGTAGGTTTTCCTACATGCTTGTAAGGGGAGGGCGAGGCAAAATGTTTACAATCTCCAAGAATTTATCAACTATACTGCAGCCAGCCACTAGGGGGCAATCCAGATCCAGACTTCCCTTTTGAGGAGCTGTTATATTGACCATCTGTATATACAGTCAATGGTTGATACTCTTTTCATTTTAAACCAAATTTTGGGATCTGTGTCACTAAAACACACTGTCATTGCCACCAGTGGCACAGGTGTTCCAAAACCTACCAGGACTGAAATGAAAGATTAGAACTTGGATTGCATCTGTGTATTCAGAAACACTGCTGGTCACACAGAGTTCAGGCTCTGACCTGTCTGGTGCACATGTCGAGTCTAAATACTCGCAGAGAGCAGAAAAATGCCCTCTGGTGTGTGTCACACTACCCAGAATCATGTGTGGAGGGTGGGGTGAGGTGTGGTGATGGAGGAGAAGCCGGAGAGGACCCTTCAAGTCTCCAGTATTCCATTAGCCAGTCTGTGATGTACTGCTCCGCCACACACACTTACACACACACACTTACACACACACACACGCACACACACACAGATGGGAGACCAGTTTCCCCATCTCCTCTCCTCCCAACACCCTCCCCCATCCCACTGCCTCTCCTCTTCATCCTCCTCCTCCTCCTTCACACACCTCACACCCTCCGTCAGTCACCATCCATCACACAAGACCTCCGCAGATGGGCCCGCGAATAACACACACAGTCACCAAATACACACACATACACACACATATAGGCTCTAGACTCTCTCTCGCTCCTTGGCCAGACATACACACACCCACAACAGCTCTCAGCTTAACACTCTCTCTCCTTCTCACACACAGACACACACACTCCACCCCACAAACTCTTTCATCTGTGACTCTCGGCGGCTCAGAAACCAAAAACCTCCACGGCTGAGGGGAAACCCAATTAGGACGCAATTAGCGCCATCAGATCTACCTGAGAGAGGGCGCCTCTCGCTCGTGCTGACAAAACAAAGCGGCATACAAGATCAGGAGGAAAACCACAGCTTGCTCACTTCCCGCGGTCCATAAAAGCTGCTGCTAATCCACTCCCCCCCACTTCCTGATCAATGCGGGAAAAGCACAGTCCTAATGAGCCTCGCACGGGCCACCAAAACTAGTATGCTTGATCAGTCCAATTAAAGAAAAAAGGAGAAAGGGTCCAAACAGAAAACTCTGGAAACTTGTGAGTGAAGGAAACACATCAAGCACGTGGCTTCTTTCTCATGCTAATCAACAAGTTAGCCGCCATCGAACGAGGAATCAGAAGCATGGCTCACCTTTAAATTTCCACTAGTTCCACTCAAAAAGATATTCCACTTAAGATCCAGTTCTAAATCTTGTGAATGTGTGACCAATCCAGCGCTCCGTACTGAACATCACATATCCGAAGACTTGCAGCCAGGAGATAAAAATCCTCCCTGAGAATCCACCTTGTTAACCCTTTTTCGTCCTCTATCCTCCTGTAGCCTGAGGAAAAGCCTCCTCCGGTGCCCTGTGTGAGTGAGCAGGAGGAGGTGTAGTAGTAGTAGTCGTAGTAGTAGTAGTAGTAGAATGAGGCGGGATGGATGGAGGGAGCAGGAGGGGAGGGGTGCCGGCAGCTCACATCATGAGAGGAGTTGTAATCTGCGCATCGGCGTGCTCTCAGCGAGGGAGACGAGCCACCAGAGAAGAAGAAGATGATAAAGAAAGAGAAAAGGAGGAGGAGGAGGAGGAGGAGGAGGAGGAGGAGAGAGGCATGAAGGCAGGCAGTGGTGAATGAGAGGAGGATGCGAGCTCCCTCCCCTCACACTCTCCTGCGCGCACACACACACACTCATGCACACACTCCTACCCCCCGCCCTGCTACAGATTGCATTGCACTGATGAAATTTTAATGGTTCTTTTAGGAAGAATAATGAACATGCTAGTCCCTGGAGTTGTGTGTATGTGTGCATAAGGGGGGGTTGGGGGGGGTGGGGGTTCTGCACTACACACACCTACAGAGGCATGCAACAAACATGCACATGTGCATACGCAACATACGAGTGTGTTTTTTCTCTCTTTTTACACACCAGAGCATACTCCCACTCACACACCGCAATCCTGAGCAGATTCACTCACACACTCCCCCTTTTCTTCATTTGCACACCACATACAGACACACACGCACACACACAGAGACATACACATGCCATGCAGGCTTACACTCAACATCAAACACCACAACTGACAGACACACACACTCGCTCCCGTCGCACAGGGAAGATGGGGTGGGGGAGTAAACACAGAGATCCAACCCATCCTCAAAATGCTCTCTTGGTGCACACTCTCATCCACACACACACACACATACAGAGACGCAGGAGCGCACACAGGCACAGGCACACATGAGCACACACCCCAATGAAGTGGAACAAAGAGCGCAGAGGCAGCATGTGGAGGCACCAGTAGGAACACCATGATGGGAGGAGAGGAGTGAGTCTTCAAAGTACCTTCAGTCTACTTCAGTAAAGTGTGAAGTAGAAAAATAATAAAATAAAATGAAAGTTTAAAGAAAAAAGAAATATAATTGTAGATATACATCATCAATTACATCTAATCACATATTTGTACTTTAAATTACATATAATGTATTTTAAGAGGAAATTAAGGCACCAAAATTAAATCAATTCAACATTAAAGAAGTGCTACATTCAGCTGTTGCCAACTGTGGTCTAAATGGAAAGTTAGTTTCTTTAAAATAAAGGGGAAAACAGCAATAAACTGAGATCTATTCACTTAAATAATTAAAATAATTTAGTTGTGGTAGAAAACATCATTTTCACGAGTCGTACTGATGTGATCACATTTTTAACAATGTGCTCATTATTTTCTTCATCAATAATTGAAGGCAGTATAGGATTTGTCAGTTGCTGTTTGTAAGCACACCAGAAAGATACAGTAGTTGATAGTTGAGTCTCATTCCCAGGATATCAAAGACAGATGATTTGTGTCGGTAAAGCGACCCGAGCACAGCAAACTAGTCAGTAAATAGGAAGGTACAGGTGGAGGGCGGGGTCTCTGTTGATCCCATCCAATCGCAAGTCCAAAAAATCCAAAGATATTCAATGAACAGTTATATAAAACAGAGATTAGCAGCAAACCTGCAAAAAAAAAAGCTGCGGTTGGTTGAAATTTCTGTCTGCAAAATGACCTCTGACTTTTTATTAATTAAACAATTGATGCATTTTTAGAATAGCTGCTGACATTTCATGTCAATCGACTAAACAATTAATCAATTCATCTCGGCTATAATTACAAGTCACATTGATGGTGGTAACGGATTCCAATCTTGTTTATTTGTTACAAAAATACAATATAACCTAATTAAAATTGTTTCAACTGCATGTTACTTCTGGTAGCATACTTTAACTTGGCTTTGCATACAGTACCACCTAAAGTTTTCAATACTATCAAAGTATTACTCCACCACTGGCACTGACTTTTATAACCTACTATTAAGAAATGTTGATCAGCTTATTGGGTTGCATCTGTTCTGACTGACTATGATAGTGAAGTGTTTTTACAGAACCTGCAAAATGGGGACTTTTTTTTTTTTACAATGTTTATATTTCCATGCGTCTAATGAAGCATTAAGCCAACAGTAATCTGGCAAGTATTGACTGTACTGTGTTTTTTTAGACTTAGTTTTGAAAAACACTACATCATCACAAGGTAGAGTCAGTAGGAACTGTCCAAGCTGTTCGTAAACATACCAGAAAGATATCTGATTGTGAAGTCTCATATTGATGTTTTGCGTTGGTAAAGCGTCATGAGAAAAATAATGGGAAAATAAGGAAATACAGGCAGAGAGCACCACACACTTCTCGTGGGTCATAAGTGATGACTGAATGGGATTATGTCTCTACACACTGTTTTTTGAAAAAATGTTGCATATTATGCCTTTGACACAGGAACAGACCCTGCCTGATCCTGCAGCTGAGTGATTTAAAGATGATACTGATTTTAAAGTCAAGAAGCACAAGATCATACTAAAGGACTGCACTGGGATTGGGTCATGTGGGATCAAGACAAATCTCAGGTGGAGCAGGTGGTTTAAACTTTGCTGCGGGCAGGAGCAAGCGGTCAAAAACCCAAACTGCAGGATTTTTGTGGGATGAAAATTGTAGAAATTACTTTCCTGTGACGATGTGTGAGTCAGTGATCACACTGATAGTAACGCTGAACCATTCAGAGCATTTTGACCAGAAATAAATGGAAAAGTTGGTTCCCAGCTGGAACCAAAAAACAGCAGGGTTTCCTTAGGAACCAAAGTGGGCGTGTCATATTCTGCAGGTAGCGGTGCATTGTACAGCGCCCTCTGGTGATGACATCCTTGATTACGATGGTTCCACTCAAAACGAGTGGAAATGCGGGCTGGTTCACTAGATAGCACCAGGGTTCCAAGGATTTGAACGGAACAGGGCTTGTTTGGTGGAAAAGGGCCCTCATAGACCTTTTCCACTAACATGGAACTGGTTCAGTTTAAGTTCGCACACCCAATTTTGAGCCATTTCGAGAATTTAGAGCAAAAATAAAATTGTTCAGAACCCAAAAAGTTGGTTCCCCACCTGGAGCCAAAAGTGGCAGGTTTTCCTGACCAGAGCTGAAAACCAAAGTGGACGTGACATATTCTACAAGTAGCTCTTCACTCTCAGTCGGTGACACATCCTTAATTACAATGGTTCCACTCAAAACTGGCGGAAAGGTGGGCTAGTTAGGTGGGTACCACCGACGTTCCTAGAATCCCGATGGGAGCCGGTTCAAGAACCAGAGCTGATTTGGCGGGAAAACGCACACTCTAGACTAGACTAAACCCAAACATGTTCAGTGGCGTCACCATGGATACACATATAACGTACAGTGGCTCATAATGACCAGACTGGACAATCATTAAGCTAAAAGTCAAATGAATGTAGAGCAATTTTGTTACGTTATTACTGAGAGGTAGGACTGCATTAACATTGGTATCCTACAGGACCAAATGCAAATCTCACCGGAGCAGGTGGTTAACACTTTGCTGCAGGCGGGAGTGGGCAGTAATAGTCAAAAATCCAGGGGGAGCAGGCAGGAGAGGTAGGGGCTAAAGATTACACCTCTAATCTGAGTCTCACCAGCAACTGAAACATGCCTGAGAACCTCTGGCATGCAACAGGACAAAGAGTCAAGGAGTCAGGCCACAGATTCAAGTCAGGCAAAGGAGACAGACCAACCTGCATCAAGCCAGGATTCTTCCGGCTCCTTCAACGCTCCTCCACTGTCCACGTATCAGTATTCATCCCAGCAGGCAGCAGCGCTAACAAAGATCCTGAAAAGAGAGGAGAGGAAAAAAGGGGATTTGTTACAATTTAACCTGGGGTTTAGCTCAAACATACAAATATGTTAATCACCTCAGTTTAGTCACAGTTGAGCTTCTCATTGTGGCTGGAATAAAAAAACAAGGGTGGCTACCAGGGGACAGTAGTTGAAATTCCTCATACATGAACAGCTTAAGATGTCTCACGCTGCAGATCCTGGAAGTGATTTGTTCAGCCACATCCACTTTTATACCGACTGCTACCTCGCAGCAGTCTCCCAAACAATCCCATAGGACTCATAACACAGTGTGACCGAAAGTTTACCCGTGCAGCAGGACATTAAAGCAACTTTCAGCACAATAACAGTTTTGTGGAAAGTTTCTCCCCCCACCTGAAAGAAACGCCCGAATAAACTCTGAGTCAACCCTCTTTGGTTGTGGAAATTGTTCTCATCCCTCATACTCCCCACCAAGGTGGAGCGTCCTGCCTCTGCGCCGTTCCCAAAAAATCAATTACCTGCGAGGATTATACACCTCTATCTCCCCCAAACAGTGGTGAAAAACGGAGCATCATAATTTCAATCTCCAGTTCTAAGGCCAATTTCATTTCCCACGGCAATTCCCAAGAGGCCGAGGCCAAGTTTACACGGAGAGCCGCTCAGAATGGTCTCACAGACACGCAGAGCCACTTTAAAGGTTTTTTTTTTTTGTTTTTTTGTTTTTTTTACTGAAACAACACCAGACTTGAGAATCTGGGAGAAAACAAGCCAGCGGAGTCTTTAAGGAGGTCTGTCAATAATGATGGGAATGCCATGGAGGGAAGGCTAGAAAAAGCACTTACGAGGCGAGCAGGGGTTTGATGGGAACAGCCATGATGTGTGACATGTGAGTCGTCCTCTACCCTGGGATGCGAAAACAACAGCTTACAAGGTTAAAGGCTGTCAAGAGACTGGATACGCCTCACTGGAAGAATTCTGGGCGAAGATTTACAATATTTGCAAAAGAAATGTTGCCTTCTCTTGAAAATGCAATACGGCCCGGTATTAAAACCAACATGATACATTATGGGTTGTTGGTAAGTCAAGGAGAGGTTTGATGGCTCACAATGTACTGTCTGACATGTCCCGTGTTCCTCCTGGGACGCCAAAACAAAAGCAGCTTGAAGAGGTGAGGACTGTCTGGAGAGAAAAATATGTCACATTCAAGTAAGATGCTGATCGTAAACAACAGGTAATACTCTCCTTGGCAGACGCTCCGCTCACATGTCAAAAGGAATTGAACCCATGAGATATGTTGTCGCAAAATTAAACTGACAGGAGAGACAAACGGGTGAAAATTATCATGAAAACTGGGTAATTTTCTCGCATGAATCAAGTTGCTGCTTGGCAGCCGACAGGGAAACCTAAATAAATGTCAGAGGTGGGACCAAGTCGTTGTTTTGCAAGTCTATGCGCTCAAGTCCCAAGTCAAGACTGAAAAGTTCCAAGTCAAGTCTGAATTCCTGAACTTTGAATTTCAAGTCTTAAACAAGTCATAATGTAATGGTGGGTTTCCAGCCTCATCGATTTACAAAGTTAGCTGTTAAGCTAACATTAGCGAAGCATTAGCTCGCTAACTATGTTCATATTAGCTTTGACTTACTGTCCTTTGTGCAACTTGAAGTGTCAAATGAAGTTGGAAGTTATTGCATCTCTGTCTGCAATTTCTGACTGGCACATTTTGTGTGCTGCATTCTGTTGTTGTTGTTGTTGTTGACCATCACACATAGACTAACTTTAACCTTGCCTGGGAAAATGTAAACACAGGCTTGTTTCATCTGATTTCACAGAGAATCTGATCCGATTTGCAAAGTTACTTCACTGTTAAGCTAATGTTAGCTAAACATTAGCTGGCTAATGATGTAAATATTAGCCTCGACTTACTGTTCTAGTAAGTTAGAGGTTTGTTTGTTTTTTTGTTGTTGATGTGTTTAAGTATAACATAATTTATTCATTCATTTATTTAAAAAAGGATCCCCATTAGCTAATGTCCATGACACACCAGCTGAACTTCCTGTGGTCCAAAATTCAGGTATAATGTAATTCAAGTGGTCTTAGAGAAAACTAGACTTCTGTTTTCCTCCTGGCTCTGTTTTCAGGTTTTGGAAAATCTAGCCCATGGTGGTAAATGGTGGCCAACTTCTCTGCAAACTCAGTAAATCAAAAAATCTAAAAGGTAATGGTATGCTTTGGAAAGTAAATTATAGTTAATAATCTCTAAAATGCAAAACCACAGCAAACGTTACTAGTGATTCCTCAGACCAGACTACCCCTGATGGACAGTGCTTGACGAGAAAAGAGCCAAATCCAATTAACAGGTTGCTGGAAGTGACCTTTCCCTTATTATCGCCATTGGCCGTCCCCTGGCTTCCCGGTTTAGTGGCCATGATGGAGGACATTTGAAGAAACGCCAAATTGAAATCGGTTCTGGGTGAAGTGAGGTGTGTGTTCAAAGATAAGGGTTTCCATAGCTAAGAGAAATATGTGGGGTCCTTCCTGCGGGCCGATTAATGGCATTAGCAGCAGAGCAGACCTCACTTGGTCTGTCCCTCTCTCTCTCTCTCTCTCTGGATGCCCAGGTGCAGTCTGGTTTTATAGTACCACGTTTATGAGAGATCGTAATGGGTGGGTGCAGCTCAAAACAAACGGGAGGCCAATTAAATGTAAGGGCTTCCTGGGCAGGCAGCCAATAAGAGGGCCAACAACTCGTTTTATATACGGCTCTCAGAGGGACTCTGGGTATTGTTTCCTGAATGCAAACAAGCCTAATTTCTTGTTTCAGTTCCAAAGATTTTGTATTTATGTGCAATTGGGGTGGCTGATGTGGATAAAATGCTCTGATATATACTGGTATATTTTGCAATATTAATACATATCATATTATTATAAATTTATTGAAAAATAGCTCTTTATGGATAAAAGGATGATAAAAATAAAGTATTACCGTAAAGCAATCCTACTCATTCATTTTGTAGCATTACTAGCCTATATGCAAAAGATAAAATCATTAAAATTAAGACAGAAAAATTTGTTTTTAACACTTTTAGATCACTTTTGTCATATTTTGCAGCTGTTTAACAATATAGGCCAATATAGGTCTTTGTATTCTTGTATCAAAATTGAGTCTAAGTGACGTGTGCTGACATTGGTTTGAGCCAACCAATTTCAATCAATGATACCATGACATTAACCCAATCAATCAATCTTTAACATTTAGCAGCACAGAGCTAACATTCATTAGTTAGCTAGTTTACTGTTTTGTACAGTTTATGCCCTAGCACCATGCAGCTAGCATGGCTAAAAACCTACACTTAACTAGCTTCACATGACCTGTTCAGGGCCAGACAACAGTTAGCACCAGTAAAAAAGAATCATATCTTTTAGCTTAAGTGGTGGAGACCAAATAAAAGGTAAAAGGAAAGTGACGCCACGACATGAGTCCACATGAACGCCTCCCTCATGATGATTCACAACATTGTCAACTGGAAGTTTTCTGAGTTCACAACATTCTGTGCACAACTTCCGTGTCTTAATTGCAGGTTCATGAGTTTCATCTGAATGCAGCATATTACTGGTGCTCAGAAGTACAACTCCAACTAAAGGTAGTGTTGCTAGATATGTGCTGGATGTATAATAGCTAACTGTTTGCTAACCTGTTGGCCACAACAACTGCAGAACCAAGAAGGTCTGTGTGCGGCTTATTATAGAGTTCCACTGCTTTCATATTCACAAACTGATGACTACAGACTTAAAGTGTAGTGGCAAGGCAGTTATTTTGGCAGCAAAGTGGTGTAGTGAATGCAGGCTGTTCTTGTGAAGAAAATGACTAACACTATTGAGCAACTGTCCATCCTGCTGAGGCGCGTTTGACACTGAACCCTGTCATCTCACGAGCTAAAACCAAAGAGCTAAATTTATCTGCAAGAAATTAAGTCGAAGTCCAGAGAAACTAATGCTAAAACTGAGCTCCAATTTAATGGACTTTACCAAATTGAAACAGTTAACAAAACCAAAAACATGACGACTTGCCACTTCTCACTACACTAATGAAATCTGAACACCAGAACAAAAACGTAGACTAATAACTTGCTTGATAAATTTTACATATCCCTATGAATCTCTACCCAGGTGGAGATAGCCGTAGCAGCAGAGCCACGATGCCCCATATGGCCGTGGCATAAAACAGGTCGGACCATAACTCCAGGCGATAAACGCAGCGTTGTAGATAAACAGAGTACAGTATACTGCCTGGAAAATCACAGGTACAGCCATCTTCACTGCCTTCCATTAACACTCATCAGAGCGGAAAAGCTGCCAAGGATAGATTTCATCCTCCAACAATTGCCAGGTGAACGTCAGTATTAGATTTCACAGATGAAACAGATGCCATGCAAACGCGAATGCGTGTGCCATTGTGTCATTTACTATTCAAAACACGATACACACACCGCAGGCTTGTCACGGGGATCCCTCTGGAGTGTGGGAGGACCGAAAGTAGAGCAACTGGAGAGATGACAACAGAATCCTTTGAAATTAGTCTTTCATCCATTCAATCTGACATGAAATTACACCCGTGATTTCATTCATGACACGGTTTTCCTCTTTCAAGCAAGACATGCACGTTGTTGATTCATTAAGTGGGTGATCCTCAACCATATTCAGTAACACCTTCACTAACTGAGGGTGCTCTTTCTTAATCAAGCGCCATATGACAGCACAGAATGGCCTCCTGGGAGTAATTGCTGCGGAACAAGCGGCCGCAGAGAAAGTCATCACCCGCTGCCGTTGTCCATTCATCCTTTTTGAATGAACATGGCTGAGACATGACTAACCTCTGGTGCTGTTAATTAAGCACCATTAACATGCTTCACCCAGGCCCCAGCTGTTTTCTGGGCAAGCATGAACACCCAGGAAGGCTCTCTGGGGGAACTGTAGCTGAGAGTGACAGCTTGTCTTCACATCCGGGCTGGTTGAGCGGATCTCCTCTGTGCCACAGATGCTCCGACACTCTTTAATCAAGTTTTTAACCTCGTGTGATATTCTCCTTGTTTTGTTTCTGTATCAGGTGCACAGATTTGCATGCCCAATTCCAAAGAAAAACTTTTTGGGGTTGTATTTCAGACTCTAAACTTTTGATGCCAAGAATGTCTCCAATACGCAAATCTTCAAATTTTCCATATTGTTATATCTGACTTTCCAGACCCATGCAGTATTCACCATCGCTCCCCTGACATAATGAAGACAGGCGGCAGACGGGCTGAAAGCTGCGATAACCAGGCGCATTAATAACCACATCATGTAGAGATGGCTTGCATGATGAAGGCCAGCCACCCTGATAATGGGCAGGCATGAGCAGCAAGCTAGGCTGGAGAGATTGACGACTGAGCTCATACGACACCCCCCCCAACCTCCCCCCTGCCCTCCATCACCTAACCCTCCCCTCCTCCCTGTTGTATTGTTACATCTCATTTTCTCCCGATCCATCTTGATGACATTGGTGAGCATACGCTCGGGTCGAGGTCAGGGGCACATGACAGAATTAGCGTCTTGAGGGACGATGGATCGCTCCTCTTACTGTCAACAGTGTGGGATTGGAGGCTGGGTTAACAGGTTACTCATTCACATAAAAGCATCCTATCAAACGAATCAACAATGTTGATTTTGTTTATGTGGTAAACCTACAGTATACTAGTATGTTTTAGCCACTATAGGTCCTGGATTATGGATGGCAATATCAGTCGGTCTGTGGGTCAGTCAGTCCACACACGTCCTTGTTCCGCTTTGCGCACCTAATTTTGGGCCATTCTGAGCTTTTCCACCAAAAAATAAATTGGTTCTGAAGACTAAAAAATGCTTCCCAGCTATATAGCACCAAGGGGTCAAGAGTCTTGAATGGAACCATTTCAAGAACCAGAGCTAATTTGGTGGGAAAAGGCCTATGTCAAGAACCCCTGAATGGATTGCCTTGAAATTTTGTATTGATTTTCACGTTCCCCAGAGAATCAAGCCTACTGATTTTGGTGATCCCTTATCATTTCATTCATTCAACATCTACTAGATGGACTGGCAGAAAATCTGGTGGCATTAATGGGTCCCAGATGGTAGATCCTAATGACTTTTAGGTATTGTATGAAATTCGGTTCAGATATTCATGTCGCCCACAGAATGAATGGCAGTAACTGTTGATCACTTCACTTTTCATCTTGCACCAAAACACTTCTCCATCAGTCTTAGCTTAACTGTTTTACTGCTGATTTGTTGCCTGATGCTGAGTTCAAGTCTTACCCCAGCTGTGGGTGTAGATATTGGCAGCTGGGAAAAGTTTAGAGGAGAAGTTGTGGTGCATGAATGGGCCAAACACAGCACCTCACACAGGAGATCGAGTTTGTGTCCCATGTAAGAGTTTTCAGTATCTTCAGTTTTCAGTGGCAGTTTTTTAAGGTTTAAGTACAAAAGTAAGGTTTAGGCAAAAAAAAAAAGATCATGGTTTGGGTTAAGTTTGGCCCTTTCACAAGGTTAACCACATGTTAGAAAAACCTTCTGGCCTTTCTAAGAATTGGACGCATTAAGGCAAGAAGTACCAGCAGTTAATTTTCAACTGGGACATTATCAAAACTTGCAGGTCAAAATGCTCTGGATAGACCTACAACCAATCAGAGTAATGAAACATGTGACTTAGTGGTGCTTGATCCACTGCCATGCAGGGCGCAGGATGGCCTATTTACAACCTTTCTTGTATTACAGCTAAACAGTACACAAATATGTTTCTGAAAGCATTTTACGCAAAAAGAAGGCAATGTAGTAACTGAATCTTAATTCATATTTGATCAGCACTGCCTAGTCTGACAGTTCGATTTGAGTCTTGGAATTAGAACAAATTCTTATTTAACAACTGCAGCCTGGCAAAAGGCAAGAACCTCAGATACTTAAATAGGACCAGTGTGGAGATGTAAAACATTTCTGCAAGACTGAAGTTTAGTGTAAGTGTCTTCAGGAAACGCAGCTTGACCCTGATTGGTTCTCCTGACTAACAAATTCCTGAAATCCATCTAGTCGAGCCACTATAAAGGACTTCCCTCAAGGGTCTCATCTCATTTAAATTTTAGGTGGTGGAGTTGTTAGCTAATCAGGGTGGAGCTTAGTGAAAGATCCTGTTTTAGCTGCAGTATATTTGAAAATTAAACCACCAAAACTGCATAATACAGAGCCCTTACTGCACATTTACACCTGTGCCTGGCAGCTAAGTGACTGTTCAGAGGATTCCCACTGGCTGCTGGTGAATGCGATGCAAGCTGGAGCTGCTAGGCGACGGCGCTGGAACGGTTTCCTTTATTATCCCTCAGGTTTGAAGATTCACTGTTACACACAGCAAGACAAAATACATTAAACTGGCTTACATTTTAGCCAACGCTATCCTGATTTACTCACTTTCACTGGGTGTTAGGCTAAGCATCAATGAGAGCAGCAGGAAGGAGCACAAGAATCAAAACCATTGTGTGCTGACAATATGGGCAATGATAGGATTAAAGAATTAAGGATAAAGAATGAGGATAAAGATGAAGTGCTGGAATGCAAAGAAATGGGATTAACAGGCACTGTCCGAGGAGGTAAGAGAGGCGATTTGTCTTCTCTTATTCTTTTCCAACACAACAGCATAATAGAGGAAAATATGGGGTGTGGGGGATGTTATTCATTGGGGAAGTGGGATGTTCATGAATAGTGAGGACCACTAGAACGTATTAATGGTTGATCGGCCGTTGACTAATTCCCAGTGAGACCTGCGTCCCGTACCTTCCCTCTCCAAAGGCCTTCATGCCACCATTATGCATGGGGAACACTGGCAAGTACACTCTAAGAAATAAAGGTGCAAATGAGAACTAAAAAGGGTTCTTTGTCCCCATAGTATCCTTTTTTGGTTCATGGTAGAATCTCTTGAAATGGTCCTCCCTTTCCAAGTCTACCAAGAACCAAACATAAAGGGTTATACCTCGAACCATCAGTGAAAGGTTCCACCAAGGACCAGATGAGAGGTTCTACAGCGAACCCTTTTATGGTGTAATGGTTCTATCTAGAGGTTCTATCAAGAATCTTCCCATCTTCATAAGGAGCTAACAAGAACCCACAAAGGCGGTTTGATGGAGAACCTTTTTATATTGCAAGGGTTTTTATGTAGAACCCACATGGGTGTGTTCTATTGAGAACCCTTTCATATCCCTAGGGTTTTATTTTTTATTTTAAACCCACCAGGGAGGTTCTATCAAGGAGCCTTGTATATTTCAAGGATCTTATGTAGAACCTACTCAGGGGTTCCACCAAAAACCCTTTTATATCCTGAGGATTTTATCTATAACCCAGCCATCGAGCAGCCTTTTATATTCCAAAGATTATATCTAACATCTATATATCTGGGGGGGTTGCAAGGGTTTTATCGAGAACCCACCTGGGGATTCTATTGAGAACCATTTTATATTCCAAAAGTTTTAACTAGAACTCACCCAGGGAGTTTTTCTGTGGACTCTTTGTTTCCTAAGGGTTTTATCTAGAACCACCTAAGAGGGGTTCTACCAAGAACACTTCTATGTTATGGTACCATTTCAGGGGTTCTACCAAGAACCCTTTTATGTTACGGTACAAGGAATACTTGACAAACTCTTGATGAAAGAGTTCCTCAAGGATTCAGAAGCAAATAGCTCTGGGTAGAACCTCAGCCCTTCAAGAAGAACCCTTTTGGAACCCTTGTTTCTAAGAGTGTATCCTTGTGCATAAATGCATGCGCATGAGGTAAATTGGCTCCCTCGGTGAGCAATTGTTCAGTGGGACGAAAGGTTAACATGATGCGACACTGAGGCGGTGGAAATCACATCATTTGTGCTTAATTCCTCCAATACCGGTGTAAAACATTAGCAAAGAGATTAAATTATGATCCAGATTATGCACTCCCTTTAGTTAATGAAGAGGAAAATGGAAAACTGCCTGTGTGTTAAAGAGATCGTTTTTACAGTTAACTGGTAATGAAAGCTGGGCTGGGTTACATACCGCGGATCCTTTGCTGCATGCATCAGAACGCAAGAGGGGGGAAGAAAAACAACAAGCAATTTCCTGTAAGACCAAATTGAGCTATGTATCCGAGAACCTGCCTTTAATGACAGGGCGGAATGAAAGTGCTAGTTAATGAGCCCGGCGTTGGGATATGGAAGTCAGAGGA
>JAJHUR010091451.1:0-28532 GCA_027495735.1 Lutjanus campechanus
TCCTCGGTGTGTGTCTGTGTGCAGTTTGTTGTCTGCTGTGGTCTAAAACATCCTCACTGATGTAAACTGTCAGAGTGACACTGATGTAAATGATCCTGCTGCATTAATACAAAAACATGAATATCGCGCATCGTTTGATCATTATATTGACTGAGCTGAATATAGGTGAGGATTTTTCTCACCACAATATTTTATTAAAGAAATAAACTATTAACAATAATAATACTAAATATATAAATGCATATAAATAGTAACCTTTTCCTAAAATACTGTTTTTAATTTTGTGTTACATTGTTTGGAGAAAGATCCGTTACACAGCTTCAAAATTACTAAAAAAAATTTTTACTATGTTTTTAAGTGTGTTTATTCTGCTGCAATGTATCTGCTATGTGAGTATGTTCAGAAACAGTCATTTTGACATAGAAGAAAAGACTATATCACAATATATATTGTTACAGCACATGCTTCATATTATACCGCAATATAAATTTTAGGCCATATCACCCAGCCCTACTTCCATTATAAGTTTTACACTGCGACATTTATACCGCGATATATACCGTTACCGTGACGGGATTCAATTTATACCGTGATATGAATTTTGGGTCATACCGCCCAGCCCTAGCCTGTGTATAGTGGCAGCCACATGTAAACAAGCTTATTATTACCAAAAGCCTTTTCTATCTGACCAGCAGCTGCTGGCTTGGCTTTGTACTCTTGTTAGCTTTAATTCTAGCTGTTCTGCCTTTGTTAGCTTCTTTATATTGGGCCTGTTCAGCAGGATGATGGTGTCTCAAGTGTGTGATTGAGTTTGTTGTTCTTAATGTTTTCGCAGTTGTTCCTCTACTGCTCACTTTGGCCTTGCAGGTCTCACAAATTGCAAGTTTTGTATCTTCTGCACTTACAGCAAAGAACTTCCATTTCCATGCCAAAAACAACAAAAAAGAGAAAAAAGCAACACCTCAAAGACGACAGTGTGGCAGCACTTTGCTGCCTGAGTCACGGATGTTTCCAGTTCTTTCAGTGACCCTCACTGTCCATCATCGCTACAATTACCAAGCAGCTAGTGTAGTATTTCCGGTGTTAACATTTATTTGTGCTTAATAGTGCCTTATACATATCCATTTATTTATGCATTTATTCGAATCCCTATTAGCCAATACCAAGGTAGCACATGCTCTTCCTGGGGTCCACACAAGTAAATGTTAAAGGATAATGTAAAACAGATTTGAAAATCCAAGGCCAAAGGAGACAAAACCACAAAAAAAAAAAAAAACTACAATAACCAACAAAATTGTTAACAAAATCAACACCAGTGAAACTAACTGACTACAATAACAGCATAATATTCCTATATTGAATCTAAAAATAGTAAGTAAGGCAGTTTCATTTTGCTCACAGTATTAATAATAGCATTAAATAAGCATATGATGTTACTGAGAAAATAAAGTGAAAATAAAATGATACATGACCAGGAAAGTTCCTCATTAATGATCATTAGTCCAATATTATATAGCAAAACATATAATATTGGACAGAGGGGCTGGTGTTCTGTGCCATTAAATATTTAAAAACTTTTTATTTCTCTTCTGTAACACAACATACAGCCTTTCAGTGGCCACGTTGCGATTGGCTAAAGTAACTTATAGCCTGAAGCACATGTCTGTGACTGAGGTGCTGGCACGGGGAACATGAAAGAATAATTTGAAAATGTCAGGTCATCAAACCAATGATCTGTTGATCTTTACAAATCTAGTCAATCATATACTACAATTAGAATCTATCTGACATTGATCAGCTGGTCGCTGGTCATGGTTGATCAAGCTGAAATCTGTCCCGTTGCTGGTTGATTGATCGATGCATCTCTGATATACACGTAATTTATAGGCGACAGCTAGTACAAGTCCCAGCCTTTCCACTGAATTACACCTACCCCTAAATGGTTTTGTAATTATTTAACACTGTAACACTTTAAATGTGATTGAATGAGTGTGGACACTGCCAAACTTGTGTCCCAGCCAACCAAATGTATGCCCTTGCTTGCTGTAGTTGTGTGTGCAGCGTTTCTGTGCAAAGAGCAATTATTACCCATGTTTCAGGTGCACTTACTCTCTGCTTTACTTCCAGTTAAAGTGTGTTTTTGAGCTTAAAATGTTAGTGAAAGGTATATATTTTAAGCAAAAGTGTTGGGAGTATGGCGTTATTCAACTTAAAAAGTTTATGACAAATAAGGTTCATGTGATTTACATCCACAACATGTAATTAAAGATCTTTGTAGAAAACCACAGCACAGAAGCTCAAGTGATTTACTGTAGCTTTATAAAACTGTAACTTGGACTGTTTGTTGAAACAATTAAAAATCCACAGTGTCGACAGCCCATAATGCAGGCCGCCAGCGTCTGAGAGCTCCAGTAAAAGAGAGCCCTGAATACAAAGCGCCGCTCCTCCATTCGAACAGATGGATGGATCAATGCCGCAGCTTTGAACAATCAGGGGAAGAGCAGAAGAGAGGAGGATGAGAGGAGAGGGATGAAAGGATGAGGGAGGAGGTGATGGAGGCGGTTGTTTTGTCGCTGCAGGAGACAGAGGAGGGGAAGACAAAGAGAGATTATCGCCAATTTAAGCAGGGCTGCTCATTGCACACCTCCTAATTGAGAAATGGATTTCCCCGCTCGACTGCGACAAAATAAAAATGATCAAATGCTGCTTTTCCTTTTCAGATTCCTCCTTTTGTGTGTGTCTAAATTGTCAGGTGGCACATTGTCGTAACTGATCATTTCTCTCAGAGCTCAGGCCCAAACAAATTGGATTGCTGTCATCTTAAAAACAAAGGAAACATTGACGGCGCGATACACTAGAGAGAACACGTCTCCTACGCGTACATACAGTTTGCATAGGCAACACATAGACAGCCAATTAGAAAAGCCCTGTCTGATCAGCCATGGGAAAAAACCTAAAAGTGAGCCGGTCTCTGGATCCAGAGAGAGAACTAAAAATAAAACTACAAAGACAGGGGAAGCTTTTAAAAGGCCCGGTCCCCCGACTCGTTATCAACTGTCCCGAGATGTGAACACGCCCACAGAGATAACATTGTTTGGTGGAGAAGAAGGTTACAGCTGAATGCTGGAGAAAAATGATGCAAGTCGTTTGTCGTAGACGAGACAGAAGGCCACTCTCCTGCACTGACATATAATGAGACGGAGACAGAACAGAGGCCAAGGGTGGAGACAAACACTACTAAACTTATTATCTTACTGTGTAAATGGATTGCCTGGATGTCTGCTGAACTCCCAAATTATAATCATCCGATCACTGTTTAGCAAACATGATTAGGTGTGAATGGGGCTGAAGTAAGGGCAATATTTGGCAGTAAGGCTGAACAAAGCTTTGAAATATCTAACTGCAATTATTTTGACTAATATTGCAATTGCGATATGCTTTGTGATTGGAGGAAAGGATATTTTTTACATCACTATTCTCATTTTCACTGGAAAACACATTAAACTGATTATGGCGTTACGGCCTCTAGACAGATATTAAAAAGGCACCTTAAAAATAGAACAAAATATCTGAGCAAGAGAGAGTTGTGTTTTTTTCTCAAACATTGTTTGCTCCATAAAACTGGGGCTAACCTAACTAGTCTGGACATAAAGTCATAAGGCAAGTGGCCAATCAACAATCAAAGCTAGAGTTTCATCTTCATGGTTAGTTTGTGTATTAGGCATCATCCAGACAGAATTGGGCATTGTGGTGAAAATGCAAGTCTTCTCATTCATTTTGAATGGAGGCTGTCCGTATGGGCTACAGTGGGTGGGGGCTGCAGAAAGAAAAACACAGCAGCATGCGGTGGGGAAAGTTGAAACAGAGTCAACTTCTAGGGAAACGCAAGCCAGTGTCATGCTGCTGTGGCCAATCATGAGACACTAATCAGATCTTTACAGTCATTCTGAAATATCAATGAAACTGGGCGCAGTCCAGGTGGAGTTTATGATGATACTCATTGTGTCCTTGATTAGTTTATTTCATGTACGTAGCTTCATTGATGTGCAAATATGGATTTTTCCCACCCTGTATATTTCTCTGAGGTTACATCAAACCATTCACTACTGCATGATCACAACAGGTAAAGAAACACTTTGTTCATGTAGTGGTTAAATCTATGTAGCACGTATAATTTCAGTGGTTTTCTCACTGAAATTTTCAAAGATTTGGTGAAAAACTGTCAGAATGCGAATGGTAGAGATTAATTTTATCCATATTTTGATGGTGCATGTCTTTTAACATTATTAATGTATGTAAACAGATGTGGAACAGTATTTTAAATTTTTATAGATTATAGAATATGACAACAGTGTGGGTCATTTATCTTTTTCCAAGTCCACGTGGACGAATGTACCCAAACGTTTATATAGCCAATTAAATCATTGGCTTGATTTTTCAAGGTGACCGTTCTCAGTTTAATCATTGGCCATCTCCCTCAGGAGCAGCAGGTGTCGGATGCAAACAGACAGATGGTATCCTGGGAAATGTAGTGCCTTTTTTGTCAGCGAGCGCAGCTTGTAATGGCCCTGCCAGGAGGCATTAAAGGCCACAGCCTGGACGCTGCTCTTTGCTCACAGGATGAAGCTGATTGAAATTCCGTTCCTCCTGCATTGCCGGCTTGGCGTCGGTCCACAGTGCAATACTGCAACCTATTTCACACTCTGCTGGTGTGGATTGATGAAACCAGACAGCAAAAAACTCAGGGTGGCAGCAAAAGTCCAAAAGTAGCAAGGAGCCATCCTCCATATCCTCTAACTGGCTCTTATCTGGAAGTGAAATGGAAAAAAACATCGTCTTGCCTCTTTACTTATACCTTATTTTCCCTTAAATCCTCTTTATAACATGTCTCTTGATCTCTTTGGAGTCACAATTTTATTAAGGAACTGGCTCCACCTTGGCACCCATAGCTTCATTAGAATATATTTTATGAGCTAATATGGAGATTAAAATAACAATTATCATCCTTATATAGGCTACAGTAATATGTTAGTGCCTCTGTAACTAGCTCTTAATATCACTTCGTGGGTGGAGGGGTGATTTGCACTTTTGCCTCTCAACAAGAAGGTCATGGGTTTGTATCCTGGATCAGACTTGGGCTTTCTGTGTGGAGTTTCTATGTTCTCCCTGTGTCTGATTGGGTTTTATCTGGGCTCCTCCAGTTTCCCCCACCATCAAAAACATGTATATTCAGTCAATTCTCCAGGCAGTACCCCTGACCATAGTTCTGACGGTTTGTCCCCGGGTGCTGTACAGTAACTGCCAACTGCTCCTAATAGGATTGGTTAAATAAGGGATAATCATCGAGTAGGTGTGTGTTAAACAGTTTGAAGGCACAATGTGGAGGGTGGTTGAGTGACTTCAAACTGTTTAACACATCTACAAGTTGATCGTTCTGCTTACACCATGGTCATTTGTCAACAATATGAAATAAAAGCATTCACAGATTTTTTGGTGACAGGTTTGCATCCAAAATCAAAAGTTATGAAGCAAGAGCTTACCGTTGTCATGACAAGGAACAGTTCTTGTCCCATTTACAACAAAATTCAGCTAGTATGCCACAGTAGATAACGAGCAACACTGTTTCCTCACTGGAAGCAATGTGAGCAAACGAGCAGATGGAGGGCGAACAACTGTCCACGAGCAATGTCACAGCAACACACTTGAGACTCCTCTCTCTGTAGATGAGTAAATAAGTATCTAAGTTGTTTATTCACAGGAATTTTCTTAAATCAGCCTTGTTTCTATGTAGTTGGAGGACAGTCTACTTATTTGTAACTCGCAAAACTTCCCTTTTTTCTTCCAAACCTTGTCCTTTCTGAAGATATTCCTTTTAAAAAGGCTACTGATGTGTTCATATAAAAGGTGCCACTTCTTCTCAGCCTCATTAATTAGTCTGTCGTCCTCCCTTTTACTGCTTTGATGAGGGGAAACGGAAACATCAAGGATGTCACATTGATTTTAACCACTTTGGCGTACTTACCCTAATCCTGACTTTTTGATGGTAAACGTAAAAATCCTTACCTTTTAGAAGTGACCAAGAATCTAAAGGCCCAAGAACCTATCATTTTATTTTAGGGTAACCTTTATCATTTTTTGCTTTGTGTGCAAAAACAGGTTGCTTGTTAAACTGAAACAAATTATTGAAGTACAGTTTTTAATGGAATAGAGCCTATGAAACATAAAATAAAATCTATATAATACTAAATAGCCTAACTGGTATGCTAAAATAATCTCTATTTTAACACTAACAAAATGATCAGTGCATGAATAGATTTCATAATTTCTATTTTATTGGATGTAATTATAAGCTTTCTTGTTTCAAAATAATACATGTTGCATGTTAGGAAAGCATACAGTGCTTTGGTTTTAAATGATATGACTGCCCCTCAGTTGTAAGCTTCTGTGTATTACTTTTCTTGCTTGTATATTTTTGGTTCTTATTATGCTGTTATGGTGAAATTGGCCCGAATGCTGCATGAATGCCCCAAAGCTGCTGTAATGAAGCTCTGACTCTTTGTCAACAGCATTTCTGTGTTACTTGTTTCTGCTTTTAACAAGACTGCGCCTGCTGGAAACTACTGTGATTACTTCGTCTTTTTCCACTGAGATGTAAACAAATACAGCCTCGGGTGATTCTCCTCTTAATTATACCAAAACAGAAACATAATGAACATCCAGCAAACATGACACAAGCTTATAGCGAATGACTTCACTCTGATATGTCTTCGTTAGAGACAAAGTGCATCCTGGGTAAAATGAGAGGGGGTTGCTCAGAGCGTGAAAGTGCTGCTGTTGATTCTGGTTGGAAGCAGGAGTCTGAGTGAGTTCACAACAAGCCAGTTTTGGGTGATTGCTGCAAACTTTTGAGTGTTTCTTTTGGCAATTTCACCTTTGGTGGCACTAAAACATATGAAATATGACAATATCAAAAGTGAATTTCTATAATTATCAAAGAGAATAGAGTGAACTGATTCCATTCACTTTACTGTAAGAAATAAATTTATTTAATTACTAAAGAGAATAAAGGTGAATTGTCAAACACAAGTAAGACTGATTGCACCTAATTAAAAGAAATACCTACACTTTCATGACACCTCAAAATGACTCCTGTGAAAAAGGGCCATATGTTGCTTTTCCAAATATTAGGCAACCAAACACGGTTATGTTTTAGCAAATAATATTTTAACTAAAAAAATAGAAACATCACGTCACAGTGTTTCTGTTTAATTTTCTCCATTATCAAAGGTTATTATAGACTGTTTATGAGTCAGGGCATATTCATTATGTACCTTCGTGGCATTTTCCATTTAATGCATTTAAGTGAAACTATTCAACATTTTATTGAACAATTTCCTCATTGCTCTCGATGAAGTATCTCTTGCCAATACATATAATTTTTGTTTTATTGCCCAGACCTATTTATAAATAATGTACTGCAGTGAGTAAAGGCTGTACACTACAATACAAGAACAATAGACCTTTTTCATGGCAGCTATATTGAAATAGTAGGGTAAACACAGGTGTTGCTAATGACACTAATTAAAGTCCTGTTCCATTGTGATGTATCAGAGCCTCTCCAGTGAGCCAACATGCACAATAGCAGCACTCTGACTCAGTTTGACCTGAATTGAAAGGAATCTTAATTAGTAACATTAGTAACACCTGTGTTTACCAGCTATTTCATGTCAGAATGGCCACTATTGAAAAGTCTGTTACATGAATCGTCAACTGGTGAGGATACTGACTTTTTTCTTGGGACGTGTAGCTTTAGCCTCAGTGTTTAGCATTATACTGTAGCCATAGGCTTTTTCTTTTAAAATGGGTCAGCAGCAAACATTAAATGTCAGCTGGAGATGTAATTTTCAGCCAACTAATAGAATTAGCATTGAGTAACTAGCTAACTTTTGTAAAAGCTAATAAAATCTACTGTCAACAGTTATCTTTTCAGCCATCATAATGGATAGTTGTCAGGTAGGACTGAAAAACATAAGTCAGGATTTGAGTTTTGGTTGCAGTTATGCTATTAAATACTCCACCCAATAAGGAGGATTGTCAACTGTAGCCTCCCAGGTAGCATATCGCGAGACTTCGTATATCTCTTAATGGATGTACGTGTGCAAATATCGCGAGTCTCAGACTCGCTCCAGTCTGAGAGACTATAGTTGACATTTAGGCTAAAAACATGGTGTAAATGGCACCTTTTGCGGTTAAATTTTAACGTCGCGGCTCACGGACACTTGGATCACACCACACAAGCAGGGTGGATACATTTTGTGTTTGCTTTGTGTTCTTTTTTTTTTACGTTTTAAACGGGGTCACCATTCACTCTAATTGTACTGGATTTAGCTGCAACACTGTTTTTCACTGAGATTCTGAGTGTTTTGTGAACTGGAGTTCTTCACCCATCCTCTCATCAGCACAGGGGTGAGTAGATATTGAGTGAATCGTTTGGGTGGAGTATCGCTATAAAGTTAAGAAAAGATTGTAGATTGATTATATTCCACTGCCCTTTTTGAGAAAATAATCATCTTCCTTCGAAAAAGTTAATCATAGATTATCCCCGAGTCATCGTGAATAGGCTAAGAAGAACTTCTCAGCAAGCTAGCAAATTATGTAGCTAACATTTTATATTTTCTTAGCTAGCTAGCAAAAATGTAATATTCTGTCAACTTTTTAGCAAGCTAACAAACAATTTATCTAACGTTTTGTTAATCTTGTTAGCTAGCTACTTTACTTTACTTATTTGTACATAGATTGTATAGCTCACTTGTATTGCTCTTATGTTCTGCTCTTGAACCTTTCTTTCTTTTCTTCTTTTAAATCTGTTATAATTATTCCGAGCCTAATCCCGGACCCGAGTACTAATTTCGTACCACAAACTGCAAAAGGTGAGCTGGTATGACAATAAAGTTCCTTGAACTCCTTGAACTCCTGAGCTAGGAAACGTAATGTTTTCTTTCTACCTTGCTATTAAAAAATATAACATTTTGTTAAGAAATGCAACCAACTGAAAGTTAATGGTGCCTGACTTGGATTTACTAAACTGAGATTAGTTTTTATTTGTGAGACAGAGCTCTGCTTAAATTTAAATCTGAGTTTGATCAATTTAAACCTAGTTTTGCTAAATCCTTATGAGAACTAATTTTAGATCAAATAAATCTTTGTTAATGTAACCCTGTCTAGCCATTGTGTTACCTTTTTCTGCATTTTAAGCATTTCAAGTTGAGCTAAACATCAAACAAGAAAACATTATTTATGCCTTATGAAAGACACTGACAGGAAATATTTCTCAGATGCATTCGACCTAAATGTTTAATTTAGTTGTTATTGATAACAATCTTTATTAGCTTCCCCTTTCCAGAAAAGAAACAGAATTTGAAAAAGACAGCCAACCTCTCCAAAATCTCCAACCTGGTCAGACAACAGGTGATTAAGGAGCATTTCAGGAGCTCCCTGTGAGCCTGTTTGTGTGTTTGTCAGTACAAAAAAAATACAACACAAGGCCATCTGTTGATCACACCAAAGAGAAGAAAGCAATACTGTGGGTGTGATTATCCCCTAAAGGCTGCAGGAGCAGGTTTGTAATAGAAAAGTAATCAGCTGGAGGAATCTGGGCAGCAAAAGTGGATGAATAATGAGCTCTGCCCTGCTGTAGTCTCATTGCTGCTGCTGAGCTGCTGCTGAATCGCTCCAAAACTGTTACAGTTGAGCAGCTTGGTGCCCAAAAGCAGTTTTCTTTTTTTTTGTGGTTAGATCCCAGGTGTGAATGTATTGCTGCTGAACACAGAGTGTGCATGTTTAACAAACCCTCTCGTGGATGAAAAAAAATATGATACCACAAAATGAGAACAGGAGCTCACAGAGTGTAAATGTGGAGGAGGGTGATGGGAGAGAGATGAGAGGAGGTAATCACTGCCACTCTTTGATCCCTGGAAGGCAGAGAAGGTCTCCGTGACAAGCAAGTGTTGCCATGGTTACAGCATCCCATTGCTTTGCTAGTTTCAGTCGCTGCGCTCGCACCCTGCCTGTTGCAGTCCCTGGAGTGTGTGTGCATGTTTGTGTGTGCATACATTATGAATGAAACTGATTGCTGATATCATTTGCACATGTCTATCTAAATAAACATTTTGAAAATGTCTGGGATTATTTATTGATCCCAGACATTTTGGGGAAGTAAGTAGTAGTATCAGTCCCCATGTGAGCATGGTATATTGTATAGTATATTGACAGAAGTTATTGTTGGCGAAATTGGTTGAAGTCTCAGCAGTAGTATTAGTAGTTTAATAGCAGTAGTAGTAGCTCTAATTGCAGTGATAGCTGGCTGTAATGTGAGTAGTAATGTCCGAAAGTGGGGAAACCCCAAACTCAATTTGGAGAATTTTGAGTCTTTTATTTTGAAAAAATACTCAAAACAATTAATCAATCATCAAAATTAATCCAATTGTTGATTAATGGTAAATTGTCATTATCATTGTAGCTCCAAGTGTTTTATGTTCATTGTTAGGTTTTTTAGTTTGTCCAGCTGTTTCTTTCTTTGTTGTGTGCAGTTTATGGATTTATTTTTAATTGATTGATTGATTTAAAGACAAAATAATGATGTTGTGTTTATATTTCTGCTGAATGTAGAAAGAACAAGTATCAGTAGAAGTAGAATAGGAGATACAGTAGTTGAGGCAGCCTACTATTAGTACAAGTAGGATTTGTAGATTAGTAGAGGTAGATTTATAGATTTAGTAGCCTAGTAGCAGCAGTAGGCAAGAAGATGTAGTCAGAGAAATAATGTTATTGTAGATTGAAACCAGTGTTTAGAGCTAAACTCAGGCTGTGAGCTTCATGTGCACCATGATCATTATCACTTGTTTGCACTGGAAGATTTTATTGTGGCTGCAGGAAGCACATGTACTGCACATGGCTCGCACCTGCTTCTAGCAACTGTTTCTCTCATTCTTCAGCTTCTCCATGATGCATTGCTTAATTAACGTGAATCCAAGTCACATTTTTGCAAACAAACCTGAAAGTGATGCTCTGCTTGGTCCTGATCCAGCCCTGTGCAGGGTGAACGAGGATACTGTAAATCCTGTTTGTATGTGTGTGCATATGATAGGAAAGAACATTGTGTTGCACTGTTGGACCTGAGTGCCACTGTTACCTGCTATAAAACCCCTGCAAAAGGACAAACAAATAACTGTCCACATTCTCTAAATCAGCAGGGGCAGAAATGTCTATTTACTGTGTGTAGAGCTGTGTGTTTGTATGAGAGCCACAGACAGACAGTGTGTGATGAAGTGTTATATGCTGCCAGATCTCCTGTAAGTGGAATAAAATAAAATATGGCTGCCTTCCCTCCTCTCCCAGAGGAGCACTGAAGGATCCAGTTTGATGCATCCGCCTCAGCTCAGTGTTAACTCAGGATAAGTGAAACTGTCCATGGCTGACAAATACAGCAATACAAAAAACAGTCCAATACACAAGGCTTGATGTCTTTATTAAGATTTTTAGTCTCTTATTGCAGTCTTAAAATAGAAAGGCCAGCATTTGTTTTTGTTATATTTATTATATGTTATTATATCATATTATTTATTTATCTAATTTGCAACAGATAGTTTTCTGATGTTTCTCAGACTTTTAATATTCAAACCACGTCCATGCAACAGAAGTCGCCCCCTTTTTAGGTACAAGCTCCACGTTTTTGTCTAGTCTGAATTAGGGCTGCACAATATATCGTAAATTTACCATCATCGCGATATCAACATGCGCGATATACATATTGCAAAAGACTGTCTGAACTGCGATAAATGGTGTGTTTCCATGCGCCATGCCTTAATGCTCTGTCAATATATTTGGCCAATCAGATTGAGCCCTACTGCCCTAGATGTCCGCCCCCTAGGTTGATGGGAGTGGCTGAGGTCGCAAAGCGTGTGCAGAGAAAGCTTGGTGGGAGTTGTCATGGCGGAAGGGACAGAGACGAGCGGAGAAAATGTGGACGAAGAACTCGTGGCTAAACAAACAAACACAAAACAAACACAAAATGTCTCCATCCTGCTTGTGTGGTGTAATCCAAGTGTTCGCAAGCCGTGACATTAAAAATTAACCGCAAAAGATGCCATTTTCGCCATGTTTTTAGCAGAAATATCAGCTGTTGCACGTAGCCGGTAAGATGTAAACATGGCGTCGATCTCGCGAGACTTCGTATATATCCTAATGGCCGCACGTGCCGAAGTCTCCCGAGATCGACGCCATGTTTATTTGGTAATTTATCGCAAGTCATATCGTCATCGCAACACTAGACAACATTATCGCATATCGCATGTTTTCCTAATATCGTGCAGCCCTAGTCTGAATCATTCTCCTGTTTGAAATTACCTTGTTCTGTGTCACGTTCGCTCCATGTTTATTTATTTTACCTTCATGAGGGGTTTCCCCCATTGTATTGCAAGCTTGGCCTTGGGGAATTTTATTTTCAGGGGATGTATTAGTGAATATTTTCAAATCTCCAGTCAGCGTTTAGCACTGAGTTGATGTAGGGGTTTATGATGATCAATGTTATGGCTTTTTAAAATTCTCAATTCTGTGATTCTGGCGTTTACATGCCTACGAGGATCCTGGTTATGAGGCTTATCCTGGTTGTGTTCCTATTTGGAATATGGTGTTTACAAAGACATTGATATATAAATGTACATACTGAATATTTGAAATGTTTTCAAAAGTCTTTTTTTCACAGTATCAATACTCTGGTACCAGGTGCACTGTTGTGTGTTAACACAATTGGCTGCAGTGCCCACATAGTCCTGCCTCCTCTCACTGACCCACAGTGCTGTCTTCTTCTCATCAGCGTGTCATTTGCTAAATCTGTTGTCATGTTCTAGCCTCATTATCTATCCTTAGATAAAAAGCTGAAATTTTATGCCCTCAATGTTGAGTCCTTTTTTCCTCGGTGGTATTGGAAATGGTATTGAATATGAATATTTTTCAAGGTTTCGTGTGCAGTTGTGTGTTGATCTGTCACCATGACAACTGTTCTGTTCTGTTCCAACAGAACAGTTCAGAAACGAGGATTAGGTGTTTGCATGCCACAGTACACTGGTTTCTATCAGAATACCTTGGGTAGCATATCCAGGACTTATCCAGGTTACTGAAACCAGGATTTCATGTTTACACGTCCAAAGCATAACCAGGATACTTCAAAGACCTCATGTTATGCACTCATGTTATTACAGAAAATATAGGATCCTACTTTAATACCGCCATCAGTCTGTCACTGGGCTCCCGTCAAAAAAAGACACTTGGCTGCGAGCCCCTGTCAAAAGCTACTTGTCTCAGGGCCTAACAGGGTTGCTGAGGGAAACCCTGCTTCATGCAGATTTCCTGACTCCGTCTGTGCCATGCAGAAGAACACAAAGAATTGTCCAAATGATGAAAAATGTTGCTGTAAAAGTGTACAACTATAGAGCATAATGTGGAACGACAGAATCATAGTTTTTTTTTTCTTTAAATGATCACACGATATATACTGTCATAGTGCACAACCCTACATGAAAATAGTTTGAGTTTTTTTTTTGAGGTTTTCAGATATCTGTGTCTGAGATTTGTACTGAATTTTGTTTGAAGTGCTCAAACCACTGAAAAAAATATATTTAAAAAGTCCAGCAGCATTGTGTCTTTTTAGAACGCAGTGTCCCAGTTACTTTGGATAATCCACAGAACACTGTTTAATAGTATTCAGAGGGACAAGTGCTTTGGTAGGAAAGTACTCAGTCAACTGTGTTCACATTGACTGTCTCTGTCTACTGCTACTGTGTGTATATTATTCATTTCATGATAGAAGGATGCTGGAAATCTGTGATTCAGAGCCTGTCTGTGTAACCTGTGTGTTGTTTTTGTGTTTATTTGCTAACAGGTTGCCTGTTTGAGAGCGAGCTGTGTTCACCATATGAGATCTGTGTCAACGGTAAGGTGTCAACACACTAACACACACACACACACACACACACACACACACACACACACACACACACACACACTCATTTTAAAAGCTCTATTAGCTCATTACAAATAACACCACCAGCCAGGCCACCAGTTATAGTACACAGTTCACTGATATTTGCAACTAGATCGGTAGGATTAAAACTTATAGTGTGTTTTCATGTATAAAAACAGGAGTGTTACAGAACAAGTCATGACTGAAAACAGCTGTACGATCAGGCCACACATTAGAGGAACTCTTTCAAGCCTGTTAACATATTTTTGAAAGTGGTAGTACAAGAGGTTCATGTGTGCTGTGCAAAATGCTCTGTTCTGCAGGAAAATCTCAAATTAAGAGTATAAAAACCACCAGCGGAAACATAGTTTGTCATTTCTAACTGAAATTTGGTTAAGAGTATTTTTCCATTCATGATCCTGAAGTGGTCAAACATAAATCTGGGGGATCTCCTCCCTCTGTCTGAGCTGGAACGTGAACACGGGTATTACTGATTACATTGGACATTTTACAAGAAAGGATATTCATCGATGATGCTTAATGTCTGTAGAGCTCCTACATTGATGGATGGTTGTTGTGTCTGCCCTTTCTGGTCGAGCTTTCAGTGTGGGGCCCATTTTGGTAGGTTAATTAGAGAATCTAAATTGCTTATAGAGATGAATGTGTGTATGAATTGTTGTCTCTAATGCTACGTTCACACCACTGGCCTTAATGCTCAATTCTGAAAACTGGTCTACCAGATTTATTTTTGGTTGGCTGTTCATACTATTTTCAAAATGTGCCACAGATCAGATTCCAGTGTGAACTGGTCACCGTCCTGAACTCACCAGCATGCACAAATGAACGATAACAAAGACTTCACACGCAGCACGCTGTCGTGCTGAAGCTTTTATGGTTTCATTTACAAACTGATGTGCAGTGGAAGCCAGCAAATTCATAATCAGATGATAACGAGGGCGAGGATGAGGAGAAAGCATGACAAATTTTTTAATTATGGCTTTTTGTGGAGCAATGGCTGCTATTTCTGTGCGGAGGTTTGTGTGGATGTGGAATCAGAGCCGGGAGTGGTGGGATGTGATGTGAATGGCTTCACATAAACCAAATTCATTCAAAAGTTCAGGATGTCGAGAGCTATTTTGAACTACGTCTGTTGGTGCCTCTCTTGTGGAAAGACACTTCTGGCATAAAAGTCACATTAATTCTGACTGTTCTCACTGAGGTCACACTGGAAAAATCACATCTGGATCTGATATAGGACGGTATATGAAAGTGGCCAAAATCAGAATGGAAAAAGTCAGTGTCCATGTGATTTGTGCTGTTCACAGTGACATTGGGCCACTTTTGCCTGCAGTGTGAACGTAGCCTATGTGTCAGGCCTGTGATGAGTTGGCGACCTGTCCAGGATGCCCCCTGCCTCTCACCCAATGTCAGCTGGGATCGGCTCCAGCTGCTCGCAACCCTTCAAAGGATAAGCGGTTATAGATAATGGATGAATGGAAGAGACTTTGAGTGGAAAATAACTGGAAGTAGGAAAAAAAAGTTTTGGGCCTGGGACTAAAAGGATTAAAGGCACATCAAAGTGTAGTCACTAGGCACATGTACCAGAAAAGTGTCCAAAACATATTCAATCTCTACTGCCTTAATGATAGCACTTACAACAGCCAAGATGTTATTTAATGCTCACAGAGTCAGAATTGCTGCATTGCCTCTGCATTTATTTTAGCCTCTTCAGAATCAACTGCTGGACGACATAAATATAAACCCACTCCCTCTCTGCCTGGCTCTTCCCTTGTGGCGCCTCTGGCATCAAGAGGAAGGAATCCCCTGCTGTGAATCAACCTAGAATCAAAAAAAGCTCAAAACATGAAAGTCGCTCACAGAAAATAATTTGCATATATTTTGGAGACTTGGAAACACTTTTATCTTTGACTCCACTGGGTCAGCCGCATGATAACCTGGTTACTCTCCAGAGCTCAGGCCACATCTGCTCCAAGCTGACCGTTTGTTTTCTTTATCTGCCGATCACCAACATTCATGGGTTTACTGGGAAGCTCTCAGCTGTGCAGAGCAGGCTGCACTTATCAACATCTCTGCAGGACTTAAAGCACGGACAGAGAGCCAGCAGAGATAACACAATAGTATAATCTGTTGTATAATCTCATTAAGCATTTGAATGGTCTGTTAGGAGGTGCAGGTGGCCGTGCTGCCAGCTACACAGCTGACCGACTGTTTTTGTGACCTGCTTCCTGACGTGTGTTTATTTCAGGCAGGGCGTGTTTGTTCTGAATTCATTAGCTTGGTCGTTTCCTGTCTGCGCGGTGTCCTTTTGAAATGTGCCCCATAATCTGATTCTGACAGGAGGAGGTGGGGATGAAAAAAACAAAAAAAAAAACATGTCTAGCTCTGTGAGAGAATTGTTATGTCGTCTGTGAATTTTATTTTTAGCCGAGCTCAGGCTGGCTCTCCATCTGTGTTGTGACTGCCTCAGGTGACCTTGTTTCACTTCGATGAAAAAAAGGTGTCAAATGCTTTCATTTGGACAGTTGGTCTGTCATATTTCACTGCTGCTAGATTTTCATTGCTCTGCTGGCCACTCTCTGGTCTTCTGTATTCATTACCTGACTGCTACATGTAAATATTACCTCCAAGGAGGTTACATTTTCAGTTTGGTTTGTTTTCCTGTTTATCAGCAGGATTACATAAAAACTACTGGCTCGATTTTCATGAAACTTGGTGGAAGGCGGTGGCTCAGAATCATGTCTACTTGCTGGCTTGTTGCACAGCAGGATGTTAAAATGTTGGGGGGGAAGCAGATGCAAGAATTGTGTTATTGCTTTGATTTATGTTTGTACTCCATGCTACAATGTAGTGGTAGAGCCGAGGTCTGCAACCTGTGGCTCCTGAGCTGCATATGGCTCTTTCCTCCTTCTCCTGTGGCTCCCTGTGGCTTTAACAGAAAATTTTGCTGGTGGCTAGTCTTAAGTGTTCTTAGGCTAGCTATGGATGTCAAATTCAAACAAAAAGTCAAAAAGTCTTAGGGGAAAATAGTTCCAGCTCTGGACAGATTTCATTTTTCTTTTTCGGCCAAAAATGTCTCACATGACAGCAAAGCTTGCCGACTCCAGGTCCAGAGCAAATAAAATCTGAAAACAGCACAGACCCCAACAAATGTCATATCATCATGTTTTTAATAGTTTATTTTTCAGTGAAAATGAAAATTTGTGATGATCAAAAATGATCATTCTCACCAATCATGAATCATACCACTATTGCAATATCAATATAATCAAAATAATCTCTAAGATTTTTGTTTACCATATCATGCAGCACTAATAACAGCCACCTCACTGTAGAAACAAATGGATTAGGTATGTAAGAAATCATCAATGTCTAAATTATCCTTGATGTTTTTTCCAAGCGGTCGTGCCTGCAGATTTGCCTCAAGGACACCCTTTCATGGATTTTTTTCAGGCAGATTTTCACATATTTTGTTTCAGTATGTGGAAAGAAATGTTTTTTTTTCTCTTCTTTTTTTGCAATTAACACTTGCATTGATGAAGGCACTTGCAAATGACAAGGTAGTACAAAAAAATAAAATATGCTTTTGTGTTTCATTTTCATAAATTGTAACTGGAAACAGAACAAACAAACAAACAAAAAATCAAGTTTCAGTATCAAATTCATCAAATTTCAGTAAAATAAAAAACATCATCTGTAGGGGTCAGGACAACATGATGCAAGACGATGATGCAACAGGATTTAGGTAAGATAACAAAACATAACTTTGTTATACAAGAAAGTTTTTTTCATTTTTTCATATTTTTCATATTTTCTTGTGAAATATTGAATAGTGACATTCTTGTAAATAATTAGTTATTAAATAAGCTAAAAAATCACTGCTCAGAACTAATGCAGAAAAAGAGCTGATGTCTTTTTACATGATGGGGAAAAATGATAAAAACAGAAATGCAAAGTTGAAACAGAAATGACTTTAATTTATTCTCACGATGGCTCAGTAACTTGTCAGACAGCAGCTAAATAGAAGTAGAGCAATATCACCCATTTTGCGGATTTCACTGTTCCACACAGTTTTGTCGGGTGTGGTTTTGCCAGGCTGACTTCAGGCAGTAAATACAATTTACTGCTCTGCCTCTGTTCCATCATAGGTCATTAAAACCTCCTCAGTTGGATGGTTGTTCAGTGGTTGTGGTGCCTTGTTCCTTCAGCTGATGTTCCGGCTGTGATGAAGGACTCTCTCAAGCCTTTAAGTGATCATTTCCCTTCACTGTTGACCTTATGTGTTTCAGCAAGGACCAGCTCCAGCTTTGTTGCCTTGTGTCTTAAGTTCCGTTTACACTGGAAGTATAAATGTGTCACATTGTGTGGACTTACATTTCCTGCATGGGAGTTTTATAATACAGCGTACAACATGAGGGACTGTCAGAGCTGCCTGACAAATATCGGCCACTATTTACATAGCAGCACTAATTAGATTAGTCATCCCACACAGCTCTGGGAACACCATATACTATATAAATCTGCGTAAATCTGAAAATCATAGAAATAAACAAAGAAAAGCTAGCTGTCAATAGAAAACCTGGTCACCATTTTCTAATGTCTGTGCATCTATCTAGATCCATGACATGGTACTGTCACTGCAACAAGGCCAATCCTCGCCACACAGATTTCATTTCATCAATCAAGGCTACAATCTTGGTATTGTAAAATAAGCGTGCTGATCAGTGCTGTTCAATGCTTTAATCATGATCGTGAACAATGATTACCGTCCTGGGGACATGTTAGCCTCATGCAAGACAAGATCCTGTTTTTGTGAAAGGAAACATTTTAAAATGCCGCCAAAGAAAAAGACTGTGTGGAATATGGATATACTGCAGGAATGAGTCCTAAAATCTGGAAATAATTGAGCATATTTGCACTCGCAGTTCCCTCGTGGTGTGTGGATGTGAACTATAATGTGACTGTAATGTGTAATGTGTCATTATTTCAATCTTTAAAGTGGTGTTTTGAAAATTATCTTGCTGAATCAGAAACTTTTATTTGCCACAGAACTATTATCTGTGCTAATGCAACGTTTAGTGAAAAAATCCCACTGACTCTTTGTGGATTGAACCATAGTGATGCTAACTTCTGGGTTGGCCTACAAAAAAAAAATAAAAAAAATAATAATAATAATAATCACCCAAGCAGCGATCTGTTGCTGGCCAACAAACTGAACTTGCACATATGAATGTTGCTGTTTTCAACCAAATTTATCCACAAATGCTAATTATTGTGAAACATGATTATTAAGACGATTCTATCAGTCTGTGACGGTGCTGGCTGTTTTAGTGGAGCTCCTTGTTTCAAGTTCCTAAGAGCATGAAAAGCTCTGTGGGCTGAGTCAGGTGAGCTGAGGCTGCGCTGACAGCTGGATCTCGCAGTGGAAAAGCTACGGTGGCTGCACCTCCAGCCATTGTTCTCACCTGCTGTGTGTTTGAACCGCTTCAATAGCTGCTGTCAAACCACCGCTCGCAGACACTGCCAGACTGTTGTGTGGGTGATTGGCAGCTCAGGCTCTATCAGGCCACACAGCAGCTCTGATTGCCTGAGCTGGCTATAATCTCCTGGCAGAAAAAAACAATGAGTAAGGCTGGTATTGTTCAGCTGAGGACATCCTCTGTCTTTCTACCTTTTTTCCAACAAGGGGAGAGAGTGACAACTGAAAGAATATCTCCTGAGGAAACAAGTTGTTCTCTTACCTTGGCATGGGAAGACATTTAAACACTACTCCTGGATGAACACAACACCTGTGACAATGTTGTTGAGAACAGATGCACAACTAGCCTGGATATTCTGAGGAATTAAACACAAAGTAATTTCACAAAGTAATTTAACTGTTGGTTAAAAAAACAGTTAAACAGTTCAGGCTTTGCCCAAATCAGTGTGTCACAGTAGAGACATGGCAAAATCTATCTGTCATACTTGAAATAGTTACCTAAATACTGTAGATAAATAAATACTATAATACAGTTTGAACTTTACTCTTAACATTGTTGCAAAGTAGTGAAGTTTGAATATTATAAACAGCATGTGGCTAGTAATAACATGGTCTGTTTGCATGGACAGATTTTGACAACACAATATCATCACAACCGTGCAAGATGCAGTGACGAAACTTTCCAGATGTGTCGCTGAGATCAAAATGAAGGCCAAATTAAAAGATGGATGTGGTCCAAACAAGCACATTGGATGACAGGGAATAGGGATGTTCCTGGTGACTAATTTCCCTGTTGATTAAACGCAAATTTTAATTTGAACTAGTCAACTAGTCTAACAGTAAGAAAATACTCACCCTAAAAAGTACTGCGTTTATTAAGAGTCATTAGAAGCCATTAAATCACATTCTTAATTTACCAAATCGTATTTTAAATGCTGCTGAAATTACATCATCCACCTGGAGCTGACGCTAGCTGCCAGCTGACACACAGTGTGGCTAACATTAGCCAGTGCTAGCAGCAACAACATCCTGCTTTGCTTGCAGGTTAATGTCTGTGTCTGTGCTAAATGTGGTTACACATCGCTCCAGTCAAGTGATTATATACTGTACCAGTTTATTGTGACACAGCGTACATTCAACCTTTATATACTGAAAAAAGCGATGTTTACAAGCTGTCATCTGTCCCACTTTGCTGATAATAACATCTACACCCACGGGGCATTCGCGCTGGGAGAGACGGGCTTCTGTCTGCTGGAGCTGCAGCACCAGCTAGAGGCAGGTGGCTACGAAACAGCTTAGAGGCAACAGTTAACTGGCATTGCACATGAATAAAATATTCATAAATAGTTTAACTAACCATTATTTCTAGTGCGAACTAGCAAGGGTGGCGATGGTTAACTGTAGAGTCGACTAATCACGCACATCCTTAGTAGGGAAGGTCTGTTGGCCTCCCCATTGGTCCACATTACTTTTAAGTTGCAGATCACTGTATCCCAGTTTCAGTCACCTGAGTCCACTTTAGACATTAGCTGAACTTTGACCCTGTGAGTCCGTCTGTGTGTGTCATCATGGCAAAATGTGGTCCTGGAGACACGGACTGTAGGGGGAACTACTACAGAGGAGGTTTTGAGTACTTTGCCAGGTGTTTATCTGTATGTCTCTCTGTTGACAAATTTGATCAATGTTGTAGTGTTACAACCGTGTAAGATGCAGTCATGAAACTTCACAAGTGTGTAGTTTAGATTAAAACCATGTTTGAAGTTGGGGCCACAGCCAGGGCATTACAGCAGAAAAGTCTTATCATGATGATGAAATGATTGGCTGTTTGTGTGTCAGTCATAGCACTTCGGGATATGATAATGATAGATATTGTCCAGGCCAAGGACCCATGAGTATGGGGTGCTCATGTAATAATGTAGTAAAGACAACTGATGGGTGTTGTGGTTGGTCTGATTCCATCACAAGATGGTCTCTAGTTATTGTAGCGGTTTTCCGCAAATATATGCCTGACCATATCACGGCCATGTGGTTTGTTGCGTAAATAAGAAGGCAATTTCACATTTTGGTCATATGTCTGTATGTAAAAGCCATGACGGCAGTCTTCCTAAAAAGAACCCAGTAATATTCCCATTATTCTTAGAACTTGGAACTGTATTGCGTTTTTCAGTTTACAGTTATCTCTTATGCACATCCCCCTCACAGTGTGTGTCAAAGGAAAAAATATATAAATAAAATCACAATAATAATCAGACCAGCAGTACATCTTCCAACATTTTCAATTTTTACTCATACCAACTGCATGGATGAAATGACGACCACACATACAACACGTGTCAAACAGGAAGTGATGATGATTAAGTTGAAGACAAAATCTATGAAGACATTCACTGTGAGAAAAGGGGGCGAGTGTCTCTCACACTCATGATGGATGTTAGTTAAAAGAAAAAAATGCACTATTACTGATGCAAAGACATCAGGTGCATTGTGTGTCATGTCTGAAAAAAAACATTACGGAGCATTTACGTCACAAACGTGTCTGTATGACAAAAGTTATTATTTTAAAAGCCAGGTGAAGACAGCAATATTAATATTCCATGTTTTAAATGGGCTTTTGGCTTTAAATAAATATGATAACATAATGACCCATGCCCTCAGACAAACGTACTTCCAGCATAAAACAACATAAAGTGAAATTCCAGGACTGACGCAACAGCCCAGGATTCAGTGAGAAGCGATAAGGGTGTCCACCCACCCCTGTGGACTCTGCTATTTTCAAGCATATCACCCCGACATGTCTGGGTACAAAGGGATAAAGGGCACACCGGCTGCATGGAGAGACGCTGCTCTATCAGTGACTTGACATTTTCTTTGTGACTGTCATCTCAGCAGACGGAGCGATGCCACATTTGGAGCCGCCTACAAGGGTTGGCTTTATTACACTGCAAAAAGCGCTCCATATTATAATACATTTATGTGGCAGTGCTTTATGTAAGTGAGTGATAAAAAGCAAAAGGATGGAGTTTGACTTGTATTCACTCCAGTTGCACCTGTTTTATGTAGCAGCAGGTCACTTCATCAGTGTACATAAATAAGTCCACTTGATTAAATCGGATGTAAGCATTTCATAAATAACCGTCTATGCAGGTGGCCATTTTTTGCAGTGTAGGAACTTCTGCTGACTTGGCCCAGCATGCAGCTGAGTCTGGCCACAGAGATAAGGAAGGCTGCCCGTCAATTATACTTACTCACTTTAAGTTCACTCACTCAATCTGTTTTTATATGTTTTAACCAGGGCTGCAACTAACGATTTTGTCGAGTAATCTGCAGAGTTTTTTCCTTGATTAATTAATTTATCATTTTGTTCAGGAAAAAAAGTCAAAAAATGGCCATTGTAATTAACCACAACCCGCACTGTTGTCTTCCATCATCATGTGAAATAGTAATTAAAATTTAATCTTTAGATTTGCATACATGGATAAGAATTTTCCTCACTCAACATGAGTACTGTATATAGGGGCTGCAGTGACTAATCAATTATGAATTGATTATTAAATTAATTGCCAACTATTTTGATAACTGATTGATCTGTTTTGTTTTAAGAAAAAAAAAGTCAAAATTCCTTGATTCCAGCTTCTGAAATGTGAATTTTTTTAGGACAAAACAAGACATTTTAGGATGTAATCTGGTGCTTTGGGAAACATTGTGGGAAACATTGATCAACCTTTTTTTTTAACCTTTTTCTGACATTTTATAGGCCAAACAACTAATCGATTAATTGAGAAAATAATCGACAGATTAATCAACAATGAAAATAATCGTTATTTGCAGCCTTAGTAGAATAAAGAATGACTCCATGTAGGCAGGAGGTCATGATGGGTGGATGGGTCAAACACAAGACTTTCATACAGGAAACTAGGGTTTGTTTCCCATGTGAAACAAATAGTCTCATTGATTGTTTTAAGAAAGTAGTTATTTCTTAGTTATTATCCAAACAGTCTTTTCCTCTACCTAACCAAAGTTTTGGTGCTTCAGCCTGACCAAACTGTGACTGTCACCTGAAATGTTTTTCAGCAAGCCTTATTTTGAAAGGGATTATGTTTATGAGAGTCAATAGATTTTGTCAGGAAAATGTTGCAGCCTTTAATACATCTTAGATTGTTGAACCATTTTGTTAAGGGCCAAATTGAGTTTTTAGAGACCCCAAATTCCTTGAGATAGTACATCAGAGCTTACTTTTTATCCACTTCATATAAATTGTGTGATAATGCAGTAGAATGTGCAGCCCACTTTAAAGTGAGATCTCGAACACAGAGGTTCTTGACTGAATAAAGGTATAATAATTTAGCTTTGAGGTGGAACTTGTGTTGTAGATTTACAAGTCTGATACCTCATTGTTGTCGTAACTTTATTTGAATGGTTTCACACAGACTTTCACACATACATTTGAGGACGTGGGCGTAGTTTCCGTCCAGAGAGCAGAGAGTCCGGCGTGAATCAGAAATAAAGGCTTTGTTGTATTTGTTTAACCCAGATTTAACTTCAGGTGTGGTGCCACTGTGTGATAACATATCTTAAGCATGTGTCAGTGATTAATGTATGCATTGATTGAGTCTATTTATAAATACAACAACTTATTTGCTTGATGATAATTCAATTCAATTCAATGTAGGTTATCACAATATTACATCATGTAGACCTGGAATGAAGTAATTTTTAGGGCAAGGCCACTTTGGCCCTTTTTTACTGGAGCATTATGGCCAAAATGTGGGGCACCAAGGCCAAAAACAGTGCTGCACTTACATTAAGTTCTAATTACATTGTATAAAGACAAAACAGTATTTTAACAATTAGCTGATAGCCTGAACAGCCACCATCAGTAATCAGTACAAAGGCAGTTTTTACAGTGTAAACTGTAACCAATAACTAACCACAGTCAATGTCAGTCAACCTTATTATAATGTTACTTTAGCAGTTAGTGTTTCTGCAGACATGATAGAAAAAATGACATACAGTATAAGCAGTTTGAATTAAACAGAAGCTCCCTGCACTCTCCAGGGAAACTATTACATCAAATTCCCTTTTAAAAAATATGACATATTAACTATGCCTTACATGTAAGCAAAAACACATAACTCTCAAAACAGAAGATAAATAGTGTCATGTGTCCTCTTATCTTCTTGTCAATTTGGCATAAAATCCATAAAGATAAAATGTATTCCCATACAAGATTTATATTTTGGATTTTGTTGCTTTAAGTACCTTTAGGTTTGCGGCACCATTTCAGCAGGAAAAGACCATGGGAGTGAAGAATAAGATTTCTCAATGAAGTAATTGCTGTTTGTTGGATCCCATACACACTGGATTATAAAATCTGACTCATAATACAGTTAATTCACCGTATATCGTGTGTGTGATGATATTTAAGGTTCTTATATTTTAAGTATTTCCCTAAACAGTTACGCTGCTAACATCACTGATCGTATAGCAGATGTCACAAAATAAATCATAAGAAGTCATAAAACCAGTCATAAGTAAATGTATTTGACTACGTACCATAACAAACAGATAATAGATAAGACCAAACATTACAGCAGGTGAATAAATCTACCCGTCTCCTGCTCCTTTAATTCATTTGGACCAGATTTAGCACAAACTTGTCTTCAGTGCGACCTCTGTGTTTTCTGATGATCATTCAGCCTTGCAATAGATTAATCAGAGTTTTACCCCCAGTGATTTGATCTTCTCTACTATGTGATGGATCGTATTTGTGAGTTTGCTCAGCAGTGCTGCCTCAGAGAAGCGCTGAGGTTATCTGAGCTTTGCTAATATTTTCAGATGTGAGACGACCAACGATGTGGAGAAAGCTCAGTCAGTCTTGCTTTCTGCTTTTGTTTGCATCAACCATCTTTTGGGGTCTGGAGAATTTGTTCTAATCACACTCTGTCTTACTGCTTGCTGAAGTTTTTATGTACTAAGCTCTGATACACTGAATTTCTCCCTCTTTCTTTGGTTGTTTCTGCTGTTTAATTTGGTGGTTGGAAATATATCAGAAAAAACTTACAGCACTTGGATAATAATCAGGAAAGGAGTATTATTTTTGTAAACTACAGTATAATTGTGTACACTTAGTAGAGCGCAGATCTCCACCAGGAAACAGCAAAACAACCATTACAATACCACGACTGCCAGATACAACCTGCAGAGATTTACAAAGTAAAAATAAATAAAAATAAGTATAGTGTAAGTTTTCCTATATAGATGTATGCAATGCAAAGTTTTTTGTATTATACACTCCCATTTTTCTTTAAGCCACACAGTCTAGTGTAATGGTATCATTGGCAAGTATCCTGGGTTCACCTAACTGTAATAACGTAATAATGAAACAAAAATTGGGAGGAGAGGATAAGTCCAAACTTCTCAATTTAAACATTGCTATAACCAGGAAGCTTTGCAACAATATAATAGATATAGAAGTCTTTATTATTGGAGACACTCACAAAAACTGGAATTTTAAATAAATTACATGTTGCCTGTTCAAAAGTCTGTAAGTCCCAGTGAAAGATGTGGTTATTCAGCAGGTTAATGTTTTGGCACAGAGACATTTTAAAGGCACACACTCTTGGAAGAGCTGCGAGGTGATTAAAATGATGGGAAAGTAGTAGTAGACAAAACTTTTCTACTACACAGATTTGTCCTTGTCCTTGTGAGGTACTGAAACATTTCACCACCTTAAATGATTGAAAATATAACAGAAAGCTTCAGCTTCATTTTAAGGGGACACAAGGCAAAAAAGCTTAAAATATTATATTGTTTTGCATTATAAGACTTCCTTGTGAACATGCAACTATTAGTCCAGTTGGGACATGTCTTCCATCTGCTGCTCCATCGTGGAGCGGCTGTTTGCCCCCAGGTGTTGATTGGGTCCCTCGGCTTTACTGTCAGAGCTGTAATGGAGCTCATCTTGAAGAAGCTTGCTCAGCATGGAAACACTAATTTCCAGCAGAGAATACGGCCTCCGGTTATGCTTTAATTGGCATTAGTTAACTCAGCAAGAGGAAAGCTGAAGTGCATTGTGTGCTGGAGATAAGTGTTATTACTCCTATACTATACACAGAGTGTATAAAACATTATGACCCACTGATTTTTACATTAAATTAAGAAACCAGGGGGAACGCTTTCCAAAAAAGATTACAGGAAATTTTTACTCAAGCTCCTGAGTAACAGAGATTCTGCAAATCTGAAAATGGACGAATTTCAGGACAATGAGGTCGTCTACCTGAATTAAAACCAGACTGTTTTTGTGAGACTCTTGAACTGAATTTGGGCATAATATGTCTGACTATACACAAGATACAAGACTGTTCTCCCAAGAAGAAGAAGAACAGCAGCATCAGTCATTATTACTGCCCCAAAACAAATTATGTTTAAGTTTAAGTCCTCTAGTGGCTGTGGTGATAAAGGCCAGAGCATAGGAGGAGGTCAGTATTATAGAGTGAAAAATACTATGTAGAAAAGAATTTGGGAGGATGGGTGGGTCAACAAAACATTGGACTTCAACTCCTGTTTGAGACTTTCAATCAACGTTTTTTTTTAAATTGATCATGATCGTTCAAATCTTCACCAAGTGTTTATTAATGTCACCACGAACACCACAAAGCTTCCCAAGCAAATTTGTCATTTAAATCCAGTTTCCTCAACTGTAATGTTGTGACTGTGAAGCCACATACAAATGATGTCATCTAGCTGGGTTGTCAGATCCCAAAACGCTTTTATGCATTGTCCACTGGCATGGACAAATTACAAATTTTGTTGTTTCGAGGAGTTGTTGAGGAACACTAAAGTTCCAGTTGTATCTGCCATGCAGCAAGCATTGATTATTTTTACAGTGCTTTATTTTTTAAATTGTCTGCAACTGGGAAAAGATGAGTCCAATATATCTTACATATACTTCATGTTGATAAATATATCTGGCTGTAGTACTACTACCCTTTGTAAGTTGTACATTGTTCTACCGTCCTGCAAGCCAAAAATTATGTAGTTTCAACACATTGTGACATTGTCACATGTAACGAGAAGTAACATTATTTAATTGTTCACATGTAGAAGAAGATATTTTAAAACATTTTATTGTATATTCTTGCTAGAAATGGACATGTAGTTAAAGGTGCAACATGGGAGAACTTAAAAAAACAAAAACAAAAAAACAAACAAACAAACTGGAATTCTGTCTCTCCAACACATCTTTGTATTGTGTTGCAGAGATGTCTACTGCTGAGCCTGGTTCAGTGGTGTAAACACTAACACTCCCCTGGTGCTCCGCGCACCCAGTCTGGACAGAGGCAGCTGGTAGGACTGCTAGCTACATGGATAACTGAGCTAACTAGCTAGCAGCAGCTACAGTTAGCAGCAGTTAGTGGTTACTCTGGTAACCACCAACGAAGGAAGGCAAACTGACACACATTGCACCTTTAAAGATGATATCGGGCAAATGTGGCTCTTTGATAATATCTAGCGCCGCAATTTGGAACTACGGCTTCCTTCACACAACCCTTAATGTTTCCTGAAATCAAAGAGTAACCTGCAATAATGTGGCCAGCTAATGTTTAATATTGTGCATCACTGAAAAACATTAGCTCATGCAGTTATTGATGGCTACATCCTAAGTTTTTAACCTGTTCAAGAAATGTGTTGTCAACACTGTCAGCACTGAAAAAGAAACCAAAAGAAACTCTTTTGAGTGCTGCAATATTTACTTGAGTTTTGGAAATTCTGACTGCACCACCACATCATAGAGCAAAATACAGGGCAGAAAAAATTAGAGCAGAAACGGAGTCAGTACAGTGCTGCCTGCTTGAAATCCCAGCAACTGATAATGACCAGCGACACTCGTCGAACCCCACTCAAAAAATATCATTATCATTTTGTGCAAAGAGACAGAAAAATATCACAGATTACACCTTTTAAGAACATAATTTACAAACCTTGCATGACACTGAATCTTTAGAACTGGCTGGG
>JAJHUR010091452.1:0-24971 GCA_027495735.1 Lutjanus campechanus
TTAGGTTGTTTTGGGCTTTTTCGTAGACTGACCATAAATACAAGCATAAATAAAAACCTGCACATGGTTAGTTACTAGAACAGGACCTGAACCCAGTTGTATATCTACTTAACCAGCATATCTACCTTTGGCATCTTTACATTACAGTCTGTAGGCAGATTAAATCTCCAGCTTTAAAGTCATTGGAGGACAGTGGATAAAAGGATATGATCAGAGCTCAGTGATCAGAGCATCAGGAAGCAGAGTGAGTCAGAGTCATGCCAGCAGAACCAAGGCCAGAGAAAAGGATAAAGGCTGCTCAGTTCCTTAGAGCCAGTGGGCAAAAACCACATATAGGAATGTAGGAACACACCATTCCAAGATGACAGTACAGATCTAAAGATAGTCCATACGTCATAAATGTCCCATACATCTATTTAAAAAGCCAATGCATGAGGCGAGTGTGATAAATGTGAAACAATATGTAGTGGAGGATTATGATCTTATAGAACAAGATGTTCCTGTACATGCTTGCAGCTGGCAGTGTCCCTTCAGTGCACTTTTACCCTGCATAGATGCCACTGATTGCTGCTAATGATGTCTGACTTCCAGGAATCCAGAGTCATCTTGTCAATGCTGTTTTGCTGTTGTTGTTTTTTTCTTGAGAGACTGAGATTGCTCATTTCATCCTCCACTGGATCATTGTATCCACATGTGAGCATGAAGCAGCCATCAACCCACCACCTACTCATGCTAGATGGAGATAAAAACCAAAAGCCCTCCTCTGCACTGTGGCCAGCAGTGAAGCAAAAAGGCTTACTGGTGCTGAAAAATCTGGGCAGACCGATGAGAAAGAGGTGGATGGATGTCTGACAGTATCTGAAACAAACTTCATCAAATAAGAACCTCACTAGAGGTACACTCAACAAAAATATAATCTCAACACTTTTGATACCAAGTAATTTACCCAGGAGAGCAAAGTCAGGACCTGCCCTACTCTTCCTCCAATTGTCTAACACCAGTATCCTAACCCTAACCCTAACAAATCAGTCAATCATGTCTAAACCTAACTAGCCCAAACAACAAAGGCAACAGGCACTTGCCAATCAGAGGCAGAGTAGGGCAGGTCATGACTTTGTTCTCCTGGTAAAAATATTTCATATCTGCCGCTCTGTGTGAAATAGCCACAGTTCAGGGCCTAATAGATGCACATTTTAGAGTGGCCTTTTATTATGACCAGTCCATGGCACACCTGTGAAATAATCATGCTGTTTAATCAGCATCTCTGTACACTTGTGAGGTGGATGGATTACGTTGGCAAAGGAGAACTGCTCACTTTTAACGAATTTGTTACAAATTTGTGAGAAATAATCCTTTTGTTGTCACACAGAAAGTCTCAGATCTTTTTTGAAAAATGTTAGCAAAAAAAAAAGTGTGGCATTTATATTTTTGTTGAGTGTAGTGAAAAGATGAGTATTTGGCGCAGGTCTTCTAACCCATGTTGTTAGATCTTCTTCTTACAATTTAAGTGAGTTAACTAAACCAAATTGGCTTGCTGTACAATAGGTACTGTATGTGCTCATTTCAGACATCATATCCACCCACAGATCAATTTTAAGTCATCCAGTTCCTGAGGAAATATACATTTGCCACCTCCAAAACCCACATCGAGGACCACCATAGCCGGCAGAAGAATTATGTTGACCTGCCGTGAAGCACCTAACCTGAACCACTTCTCACCACTCATACGTAAACCCTATCAACCCAACCAACAAAGGCAGCGAGTGCTCACCTGTCAGGGTCATGCCTTCACTTTAGCAGATTTGAGTGGAGCTTCACTAAGTCCACAGAGGTGGAGTTGGACTAGGTTGAGCTCCACCCATTTGACTCTGCAGCAAGCACCACTTGATAATTTTGGGTTAACCTGTGTTTTAAAACCTGTTCCTGGACTCATGTGTTCAACCTTTTTTGAGGATATTATTTAGCCACAGTAATATTATTTCAGCTTGGTATGATACTGCCCTTTGTTACTTCAATTTCTGTGACTCACCTCAGAGTGTAATGGGCTGTGAATTAAAATATACATGTTATGTATCATTTAGATCATAAACATCAGATGATTTGAAACTATGTTTAAGGTTTTTTTGAGTATCCAATTTCTAAATTGACTGAAACTTAATCGCCTAGAGTTGAAACATGTCTATGTTTAAATAACAGCCATTTTCAATTTGAAATCATTTTAAATTTAGATAATTGTGTTCATAAACATCCTTCAATATCGAATTCATAACTGAGCTGAAGTTATTTCAGTCATTTCAATAAGTTATCTGTACATTCAATCAATGCAGTGTCTTCTAAAGCTTCTAAACTGGCTGGAACTTTCAGCCCTGGAATTAGAATATGGCTCGATTTCATGCAAAAAGTTTTTCATTTTAGATCTGGTCCATTCTTCTTCAATATGTGCCCGGCATGGCCTAATCCAAAAATGGAACGGGAGGGCGAGGTGTCGAACATTTGTTGTTCAGAAAATGCCTTGTTTCACCTTGTACTGCCTGTACCTTTTGAAAACCTTAAAATCCCAATAAAAAGACTTGGAAAAAAAAAGTTTTTCATCTTAAATGCTGGTTTGACTGGATCTTTACAGGACAATCTGAGTTCATAAAGCGAAATCACATGCTGCTCATTTACAGCTATCATATTGTCATATTCTCTAACTGTCGTCACTTAATGTTGTTGATTCTCATCAAGAATCAGGGGAAAATGCTCGCTTACAGTCCCTTCCAACTCTGTCTATCTCAGTTAATCCAAACACAGCTGGTGGACGCAGCCATCGACATGCACTCCAAGGGCGTCTTCCACCAGGACATCAAGTTACAAAACGTCCTGGTTCAGCTGGACTCCCAGAGTGTACCCAGAGTGCATTTAATTGACTTTGGCTGTGGAAGTTGGAAGTTTGGCTGTGGAGTCTTACTTCCCCTTCTGTGGTATGATATCGGTCTCCTGCTCCTCATTCATTGTCAGTCTCTGAAATCATGATTGTCATCTTTAAACAAAGATTCCTCTCATCCCCAGAGTGGACTGAGTATCAGATATACTGAGCCCATCCCGCCACTCGGATGGGCCCACTTTTCTATTCACTGCCGAGTGGACATGAGCGTTTCACCACCAGAGATTTCATGTGCAACTACATTCAAATCAACTGGACACTGTCCACAAGTAAGACAGACACATAAACAGTTTCATACTAAAAAAGTATCTGTGATGAAAGCACAGATTTCAGATTTCATGTTTTTCATTGGATCACTGCATCTGCCCAGTTAACATCCATAATTAATAGAACTCCTAGAAGGTGGCACTTTGACCATTTGAATTCCATTTATGCATCTATTCTGTTAGGATATGCACATTTTCTAAAGTTTAATTTTGTATTTATCAATATGCATGCCATTGCATATAGTAAATATCGCTCACAGTTCACAGCAGAATTTTCCTCTAAATGTATTTTTATAAGATTATTAAACATTTTATTTTAACATTTCTAACATATTTTCTCCTGAACCTCCAACACCTATAGAAGCATACAGCATATTGTAATATGGATACATGTAATATGTCTATTAACATAATATAATAATTATAAACAACTGTTTGTTTGTGTCTCTGAACCTGGCAACCTTTCTCTCTTGCTCTTCAGCCACAAAGATTTTGCTGCACGTGTTTGGCCATAGACCTGATGAAGCGAGCCACCCTGGAGGAGCTACAGCTGCACACTGCCCTCAGACCACCCAGCCCTCCACTAAAATCTGTTTAAAATCTTGATAAAAAGACAATCGAGCAAGCTTTGTGCCATGTTTTATGTTTTGCTGTCCTTGTTTTGTCTAGATGGATGAATAACACAGCAGGTAAGAGTAAAAATAAGTATGTCCTTTCCCCAGCCTCATTCTCACAGTCAGGACAGTGTCCCATATAATCTTCAGGGTGCAGGACAGAGTTAAAACAGCATTATAACAGATATAACAGCAGTCATTGTGGCTCCTTTAGCCTGTCATGTTTGTCTGTGATGTCCATTCTTTGTTCTGACCTCACTGCAGTCTGCTGTGTGCTCGGCCATTGATTAAAGTCCAAGATGATGTCCTCAAATGCCTTGTCATGTCTTTGTCCACAACTCCACAAATTAGTCACCAATTTGTAACCAATTGTAACCAAATGATATTCAGTAAAGGAAAAAAATCTTGAAAAAGAAATAAAGAAAAACTCGCCGGTGAGCACCCTTCCTCCGCCCTTCTTCATTTTATGCCTTGAGGTAACAAATAAACAAAGAAATAAAGAAATGAATTTTCACCCCTGTTCCTCACAGTTTTTCACCTGCCACAAGGTCACATCTGGATCGCTAGACTGACTAACGGTAAAGAGGGAGAGAACTATTTTACATTCATTTCATAAGGAAGGAAGGTAGGAAGGAAGGAGAAGAAAATGGAGAAAAGAGGAGAAGGAAAAGATATGAGAGGTTTGTCATTTTATGAAAACGTTTTGTATTTGTAGTAGTTTGCTAGCAAAGCAGCAATAAAGCTATTAGTTACGCTACAATAGCTGCTTTCTCTAGACAATATCAGCACAATATTTTATGATTTACACCGCTTGCCCTGGGGGCATCTGTGTGGGCTAATTACTTAGCTGTCACTGAGAGTTATGTTGTAACTTCTCTCCGTGCTGCAACTGCTTTTATTTTAGTAATGCATAAATAAATAAATACAACTTAGTAATAATTTAAGTTATAACAAGGCTAAGTTTGAAATTACAACTGGTGCAAAAGGTTCTACTCTGCAGCTACATGTTTTTTCTTGTAATAAATGAATATCTACTCTGTAACTGTCCAGATGCTCTCAGGAAAGATGCAGAAGCTCCCAGCCACTGGAGAAGAGACATCTGATCTTTAACCTAATCTCACTAAGGGCACCAAAATGGCCCCGTGTTGAACGGTGATGATTCTTTTTCTTTCTTCTCTCCAACCGATTGAATCTGGGTGCCGACGAAACCTACAAGATGATGAGTGGTGGAAGCAGCGGCCCATCGCATCTATTATTCAGAAAAGCGTGTGTGAGCAGCTGTTTCCGGGCTCATTAGACAGAGATCATACCGAGACTGATGATACAATGATTGATGTGATCTCACCCTTACATGCTTTCTGTGAGGATCAAGGCAGTTTGCAATCGCTCAGAAGGATACGATGGGGAGAATTAATGATTAAAAACACAGACATGTACATGAAATGGTCATATGATGTACAATTTATGCTACATACATTGACACTGGAGGGCTTTACAGCAAATAAAAAGTAAATAAAAGTATTAAAATGTTGATTAAAAAAAGTAAAAACTATTAAGCAAAAACTGAACCTGCTGCAGAATTATTGACAGAAAGTTGCAGAGAGGAAATGCATTGTGGGAAATTTTCTGGAAGCTTTGTGAATCTTAGAGAGGGAGAAACTTGTGAGCTGCAATGCTCCATTCCCCTCTATATCATCCCCTGATACAAGCCTTAGCTGATGAGTAATTCAGGGGAAAGCCTCAACCCCCCCAACTAGTCAATCCCATAATGCCCCGCCCTGCCACTCGCTTGGATCTAGTTGCTAATTAAGGGAGTGCTATGACGGGGTTATGCGGTTCATCCACAGGACACATAAATCTAATTTGTTTTCTTTTTCGCTGCCGAACCATCAGAGCAACTATACAGGGATCAAGTGAATGCTCTCAGATCTGTGCAGGGCTGCTTGTGTGTGAGTGTGTTTGTGCATTGTGCTCAATTTTACTTTGCTGTGTGAGTATGTCCCGTGTGTGTACATGCATGAACATGAGTGCTGCGCTTCAGCATGTTCCTGTTGGTGCACATTTGGGCATCCTAACGGGCCTCGTTCTGCTCAGTTGCACACGGGCTCGGCCCATTAACTAGATTAATTTTGGAGAATGGATGAAGATGGAGGGATGGTGGACAGGGCAGCATGGAGGAGAAGAAATGCATGACAGCCAAGGAGAGGGTGGAATGGAGAAAAGAGTGGATAGGGAGGATAAACAACAAAGAAGAGTGGACAATGATTGTACTTTGTGGGACTGCGTTGGGAGGAGTAATTGCTCCTCTTGTCTAATGCTCCTATTCCACCATACCTGATTGAAAACAACCCACTAGTAGTCAAAGAAGTCAGATAGCAACACTTTGGGTTGAAGCCTGTCTCTAATTGGTTGTTTTCATTCAGTTATGGTGGATCTCTGCTCTCATCCAAACTCATGAAATACGAACATTTTGTCACCACCCCTCTGCATTTCATACAGGGACACATAGTAGCTTTCAGCGTCTGTACGAGCAGGGCCGTAGCTGGAAATTTAAGAATCAATGAGGTCAGGAGTCCTAGCCCTGCTAGTTGAGAAATTTTGAAGACTGTTGTGAGAGTAACTATAATCACTTAGAAAATAATGCCAGTGCCAACACAGAGGTGAAAATTGGCCTTGATACAACACAAGATGAATCACAAATATGGCTAATTTTGAAATGCCGGGCATTTTCTTATTGCAATTAAATCTTTTTCACAGTCAGACACCTTGAACAGAGGAGCACAACTGTCGTTTCATTCAGGTTTTTCCCTAAATCACCTTCCAAGTGTTTGAACACTCACTATTAAAGTTCATCCAAACAATAAGACATAATCTAAAAGTCACAATTAATTGTACTCTAGGCTTGTGCCGATTGGCCATCCGATCGTATATTGGCAATTAAAGGGATGAACGACGATTGTTTTTTTCACTTGGCGATGCTGCCAGAGGTTGTGGCGAATGCACAGATAAGAGAGAGAGAGAGAGGGAGAGAGAGTGTGCGCCGCGCTATGTAAAGGAGGGATCAAACGCACCAAACTGAGGTTCAATGAGAACTTTGGTGACACATTCAAATCTCATACTAAACACTAGACAATCCAGACTATTAGACAATCTATCCACCGGTGAAATAAAGACTATTAGACAATCCATCGTCAATTGCTTTTTTGGACGATTTTTAGGGCAATGTTTGTCATTTTATTTTGCTAATATAATACTCTGCAGAGTGACAGCCTCTGCTCTGCACTGCGCTCTCATCCAGCAGCGCAGTTCACACCCACTCAGTGGACCATGAGCGCGCTAAACTGGGTGAGGAGTGAGAGGAAAACTGCCTGCAGAGTCCGACTTTTTACACTCTTTTCACGCGGTAAAGTGAGGATTTAATTTGACCAAACCAGAGTTGGTGATTGTTGGAAGAGTGGACAGACTAACAAAGACAGTTTTGGTGAGTTTTATGTTTTTCTGTCGAGTTTGAATTAAGTGTGTTCTCCGGGGCGTTAACAAGCCAATTAAGCTTGTTTTAGTTCGGTAAAAGAATGAAACTTGAATTCAGAAGGTCTGTGGTCATATTTCTCCATTTAAAATGGGAAATAAGTGTGAGAACATGCAATTTCTAGACACTTTGTGAGTTTACTTTGTCAGTTGGACATAGTGAATGTATGCAGCATGCGTAAAATAATGAATTTGCCGCTTGCGCATATCTCCCAGCTGAGACTGGAGCGGATGGGAGTAGGTGGGAGGAGGGGCGATGACATCGTCAATCGCCGATAGATGGGCTGACGATGATCGTTTGGAAAATTTGAACATATCGCCCAACTCTATTGTACTCTGTATGATTGTATATGTGATTATAAATGTGATAAATACACTGAAACAGGCACTGTGTGCGTGTCTTTATGAGTTACCAAGGGGTGGTGACAAAACCATGATATCTGACAAGTTGGGAGTAAGAACAGGCTGGGTGGGTTCTTGCATAGGAGGAGCCAGAGGAACCTTTTTTTTTTTTAACACTATCTGTGTCATGTGATACTGTCAGGAAGAAGTTTCCAACTGTAGCTTTAAGGACCACTGAAGTGTCTGCAGGCAAATGTGTATCAGAGTCTGTGCAGCTTAGGAAATTTCATGGTGCTGAAGAAGAAGATGATAATCCAGTTAAATTGAAAAATGGGAATGTCTATGGATCCTCGTTCATACTCTTATTAATCCTTTCTTACATTCATGCAGCCAGATAGTTTATATGATTAGCACTGAGCAGGGATAATAACTGGCTCCGTACCGCAGTGTTGAAATACCCTCCTCTGCCATGGAGATGTTGACTAAGTACATTCATGATGTAGTTTAGGAAAAAATTGCTCGGAGCAGGTTTTTAACTGTGCTCCAGTGATGCTCGGTTATGAATAAATCAGTGGATTTTGCAGGCCCACTTGTGTTTAATGGAACAGTTAAATGGAGTGTCATTGGGAGACGACAGAAGATGAACTCAGGTTATATATGGGGTGTTCATGTTTTTCTCTAATGCCTGCATCTGTACGACTGTATAACTGTGTGGGCTCCATTTGGCCATCCTACAAAGGGAAACTGATGAGATATGAATGCGTTGACTGGATGTCTGAGGAAAACGTGGAGCCATAAAACATCTAAAAGGCACAACTGTAAATTTTCCTGTCCGCCCAGCTGTCGCAGTAAAGTCCCTACTTTCTTGTTCTCAAGGTTCAGTTCAGGGTTAATGAAAATGAAGGTATTTTATGGCCGCTCAAGGCACTGAATCTGTACCCGATCGTTACACTGTATAAGTAGTAATGGTTGGTGTGTTTCTATTTGAGCTTCTCGCAGCCGTGTGTGTGTGTGTGTGTGTGTGTGTGTGTGTGTGTATGAGCAAGGCTGTTATAAATCACCACTCTCGCAAATGTTTTAACACAGCTCTGTCCTGAAAAATCATCATGATTTAGAAGTGTGTCTGATTAGTAGTGACATTTTTATATCACTTACTAGTTGGGAGCAGGTAAGGAGATGTTTTGCTCTCACCTCCCTTGATCTAGAGCATCACCAGAATGAAATGTGCTGGAATCTGATGAATGACACAGAGGCTGAGATTTCAACACACTGCAACTTAAAGGTCTAGTGTGTGAGATTTAGGGGATTTATGGGCAGAATATGGCATAAAATGAATAATATATTTTTAAGTATGTTTTCATTTCAAGTGTATAATCACCTGGAAATAAGGGGCGTTGTAGGGCGTAGTGGGTTCTCTCTCAGTTCTCCATGTTTCACTGCCATTTTCCTACAGTAGCCCAGAATGGACAAACCAAACACTGGCACTAGAGAGGGCCTTTTGCTGAAAAGTGGAGAGGGAATTGAGTGATATTCAGTTGATTGCAATCAACAACCTCACAGCTGGATGCACCTAAAATCCTACACATTGGTCCCTTAAGAAAAAACATACCAAATACACAAACATACAGCAAATACACAAAATGATAGTGGAGGTGTTTGTAGAGGACACTAAAAAGTGCTGAACACAGCTGGGACACACTTGTTGTTGCCATGGTTTGTGACTCATGAAGTTATTGATCCATGTAGGCTATCATCCATTCATTGGTTTTGTGTTATTTTGTTTTGTTACCGTTTCTCCAATGTGAACAGTCGCAATCTGATCTGCAGTGTGTACCTACCTCGTGGGGACACACAGATTCAAATAAAAAGTTTTTAAGCCTTTTTAAACTTAAGGTAAATTGTTGGGAAAGTACTGTTAATCAGAGATAATGACCAGGTTCATCAGTGATGACAGATAGATTGTAGCCTGTTTTGAAAGTATATGTGACCAGAGTCACATTACAAGCGTTTCCTGCATGAACCCACCGGAGAAATTTTTCGTCCTCACCTCACCTGTTTTTAAGCATGGGAGTTTAGACTTATTCCTGTGATGCACTTACATTGTGAGGCAGCTAGATTCATGAGATCAAGCGAGAATCCATCTTGCCAGGCTTCAAGTTATCCATTTGTGGTTGCAGCCAATCAGCTTCCTAGGAGGGACTATGGGTGCGATTTTAGGCGTGATGACAGCGAGAAGCGATGACTTCCCACACGGTTCTGTGTAACAAACCATCTGGTGTGTCAGGTTAGCGATGCACTACGAGCGCTTTGATTTGACATGTTGAGGTCGTACAGCGACATCTTGTGGCCACAGTTGTCAAAGCAGCTTCATGAGTAATTTATTCCTGTACGACAATGGGCCCAATCTTACACCCAGTGCACAGCGGATGACGTGGGTGAGGCAAGTGGCATTGCTTACTTGCGTACAACAGCACAGCCCACAATCACACCTTTCATTTATGTTGTTTTTTTTCCCAAATAGGAGTGTGGATTAGTAAAGTGTCCTTTTAACGGAATTTATGGACTCTCAAAAAGCTCTATGATGCACAATCTTACAACTTGAATGTTCATAAAAACCCTTGTTTGACTCACTGGTAGCACACTGTGGGTTCAAGTCCTGCCATTGGTTGCTTGCTTCAAGCTGCATCATGGTGTCCGCAATCTACATTTTCGGGAAACAAGTACAACCCCTGAGCTGCAACCTACGTGATGGAAACGGCAAATAAGTGCCTAGGACACTAACGATATGAACGTAAACGAGCTAACAGTTGTAACGTTTTCTTTTGCAATGATGTAGTTATTTTAATGCCAGAGCTCATCTCCCGACATGCAAATGTTCCGCCAAAACAAGTTCCTCTTTGACACTTTTTTCCAGCAGCATCGTTGCTGAATCCTGGGCTTAGCTCTGCCACACTTGTGATTGGTTTAAAGAAATGCAAACGGGGTATTATTCCCTTATAGCAGAATGTGCATGTGTAAAGCCAGACTTTTCCCCAGTGCTGAACGCTGTGGAGAGCGGTCAAACACCAGAAGCATAATCAGACACAGGACAAACACACAAACTGTAAAATTGTGTGTAAGTACGTAATCCCAGATTACCACAATGTTTAACTTTGTTTAGTACACATCCCAGCGCTCCAGTCGTTGACAAAGACAACACACCAACAGTGTCTTTAAAGGTCATGTCCTCATCCAGTGTCAAGCCAAGATATTTACATCGACCACTCAATCACAGCACTACAGGACCGAGATTAAAAACAACTTCTCTCTAGTGATTTTTGTCAAATGTGTACAGCATAATCTGCAGGTGTTTTTCATGTCCTGCAAGTAAAACTACATCATCTGGATACAATAATATGCCCACAGTCTGACCATCAACTTTAACTTCCAAACTAGAAGCTTTAATTTGAAGAGCTAAATCATCCACATTCCGTTTAAATGGAAAAACAGTGTGAGGGACAAAACTTCTCCCTGCTTCAAACCAAACTGCCGAGGAAATCATCCAATTGTGTATTCATTAACCTGAACACAGGCAGCAGGTGCCTGATAAAGAGACTTAATGGCATAATGAAACTTTCCATTAACCCAACAATTTAACAACCTGTACTGAAGAAGCTCCCTATTAACAACAAACAGCTTTTTGAAATCAATAAAACAAACAAAAGTGGACTTTTTCTCCATAATTCCTTCATGTATAATAGAAGTTACTGCATATGTCATTCTTTGAAGATTTTGGAATAGCTTTAATAATGGTCTTGTGCCACTGTGTAGGGATAATGACACTATTGAAACAAGACTGCAACAACTCAAATAACACATTAAACAACCTTAGCGACTTGACTGGAAATTTCAGCAATTCCTTTATCCACATTTTTTTTTACCTCTTCAACACAAAAAAATTGCTTTCAGAAACATGTTACAATTATTTACATCAGCTTTCATATCAGTTTGCATAACCTGCTTTATACTGGTTATTTCCTTCAGAAAGGCATCGTCAAATTATCTTCATCTACAATCAGAAAACAAATCTGCAAAATCTTTTTCCCACTTTTAAAGTACTGCACCGAAATCAGAATCACATTCTCCGTTCTCTAGTTTAACCTCCATGGATATTTCCCTGGACTTTTCTGGGACACAGTTTATTGATTTCATTCCAGAACTTTTGGGGGTTATGGGTTTGTGAATAATCAATATACAATGACAGACCTCTATTAAAACTGTGGTTCACAGTATGTAACCTCTTGTCAAAATTGGCTTGCCTTTTCTTAAATTCAATCTTCAGCCCTTCTCTTAGGTTTTTGTTTTTGCATCTTAGAAATCTTCTCTCTGCTGTTCTCAGATTGTCCTATAAAGTCTGTGAATTCCAGAAGTGTTTGTAAGATTTTCTAAAACCATTATGGCTGGTAAATTTCCTTTTACATACAATTACAAAAATCTCCTGCCCAACTTTTTATACACCATAGCTCTCTTTATCATTAGAATACTTGGCCTTGTTGTCTATACCTGAGGATATTACTGGTCTAATAATGTCTATACGATGATCATGCAGGCTACAGGCTGTCTGTCAACACTGGAGGTTGGAAACTATAGGTTAGTACCTTTCAGAAACACTGATTCTCTTACAAGTAATATTCTCTTATCTCATATTAATATTATCAGCTTTTACCATCAAACAAGATTTAAATGAAGAAGTCTCAGGCTTGACTGAAAAGAGGAACTCTTTGTTCTGAGTTTCTCAGCCTCTGTAGGTTCTTATGAATGCTTGGAAGGGGAGAGTGAGGCGAGGTATTTGGAATCTGCAAGGTCATTGCTGGATGGCACTAAATCCAGCTAACTGCTCATTTAATACTGATGTTCTTTAACTATGAACATATTCTTACAGTAAATCTAGAACAATTCTTTTTATTTTAAGGTTTTATAACAGCACTGCTAAAGTACCATGGGTGAATATTGTAAGAATAATGTTGGCATTAAATGCTAGAACAACACTGACATTGAATTTAATGACAATATATATTTTTATAGAATGATGCAATATCAATAAATGCAGCACAAACATTACAAGAATGTGACAGCTTAGGCCAGAGATATACGTGCTGTTTGCGTTCGCGTATCTGTAGCGTTCATTTCTGAGGATGCGCACAACCATCGCTCCAAATGGATGCAGGATACGTGAGGCAGCCATAAAACATAGGGATGCACATGCGAACGCGTAGTTAAAGGCAAGTATATTTCCAGCCTTAAGCTAATTAAAAGTCAAACTCTAAAAAACTCTCATTCACTCTCTAAATTCATTTAGAGATACTGACTTGTTATGCACAAATAATCAACAGGCTCTTTACTGGCCAGGAGTAGCCTGCATGAAACTACTTACTGCCTTAAATGTAGGTCAGGTGTTTTAGTTTGCTTCACTCTGTTTGATTGACACAAGAGTTTGTCACGAGGAATTATTAGAACAGAAATAACTGCACTGAGGGAAACTTAATGATTAAATAAACAGAACACAGTGGTCAACAGGTCAATATAACTGTCAAAACAGTGAAAAAGCACACTACTTGGCTTCTCCCTAGAAAATACTGAGAGGTCAGTGTCATGGTTCTGTTATTGCTTTTTCATCGCTTGCGTCTTATTTGGGTCAGAAATTGTGTTTTGCCGGCTGTGTTTTTTCAGAGCCAGATTAAATGCAGACCAAGGGAAACCCAGCGGGGTCATCATGCCCACCAGTCAGAATGACGCTCAGACAGGTTGCGACCTCACTCTTTGTTGAATGTGGAGAGGCTGGCGTGTAATATAAGAGCGAGCGCGAGACCACTGCTGCTCTGGTGCATCTGGCAGAGAAAGAAGGGTTATCATGGAGAGGAGGATTCTGTTGAAAAGGAGATTGATTTAAGAAACTGGAAACTGTGTCAATTACACCATTTGGCAGCAAAGAAAAAGACAGTGGAATTATGTAAGATGCCGGTCACTGGAACACAACAGAGTAAAAATGCCACCAATTAAGTATGAGCAGAATTGGACCCACTGCAGAGGGAAAACACTTCTGTCTGACAGACCCTCATTTTCTTGGTGTTGGTAGACTTTTCTGTTTTACAACTTAAATTCACCAAAGCTATAAGTTTACAAAAAGGTGAAAGGTTGTGTTTGCAAAATGTAGTGTAGGTCCTTTTTGTGATGCTCCACTGGTATGAATGTTCACCATGGATGTTCTGATGCAAGTGTGTTTCTGATTTGTTTTGAACGTTTGTATGTTTCTTTTTCGGCATTTAGGTAATCTGAACAGGCAGCTTATTATGACACATATTTACATGTACTGGTTGGCAGTGACCTCCAGTAACTGACCCTTCCTAAGTCTAGCCCCTTTTTGCTCTGTGTTTGAATGACTCTTGGTACCACGGTCAACTTTATCCATGTCCTGTAAAAGTGGTATCTAGGGTCACATCTGAAGTTAGCCAGCAAAACACTTAAGATCTTAACTTAAAATGTGAGTATATGTCACTTTTACAGGTCCCCAAGCACCATCTTTTGACTGTCCATAAAATTTGGATTTCTTTTCAACGTTGATGACCCTAGTACATAGCATATCTAAGTGCAAAACCAGAAAAGGAGAGTGTTGACAGAGGTACCAAGCCTGCTCGACTGTAATTGGAGCACCGAGTGAAAAGGAGGGAACTTAGGAAGGGTCAGTCATGACTCGAGCAAAGGAGGAAATCAAGTTGGGGTGGATGGATGGGACCAACAAACATAGGACTTTACAGGGGACTGGGGTTGTAGTCATATGTGAAACCAAAAATAACATAACTCATTTAAAGTTTTAAGTTACTAAATTTGGTCATTTTCCCTTACTTTTTGTGCTTCGGTCATGGGTAAGTGAGCTTTTAACAAGCAGACTTTTTAAATGGTTTCTTTTTTGTCTGGTTTTATGACCCTGAGTCTGAACAGGGTCTTTCATTTTGAAAATTTTTCTATACTGTTCCCATGTTTGACTTTCTGCCTGCTTGATCCAACCTGTACTGGTCGCTGGTAGTCTCTGTGTCATATATGTCGTTCTGAGAATCACTGGTAATTGAACTATTTTGTCCGTTTGGGGATATGTGGTTCTTTTTTCTGTACCTAAACTTAAAATGCTGCAAATTCCCTTTGGGGTAATACTGTTAATGACTTGTAATTTGCTCCATTTATCCTAGCATGGTGAGGTTGTACCAAGTGAAGTAAAAGAAAATTTCACTGCAATATAACTACTCCCAAAAATGCTGTGCATTTATAGTGCTAAATTTATCCCATCCAAACCGTTCTGAGAGAAATACAATACAGTCCCAGACTTCAAGCTCGGTGGGCCATGGTCAGGCATTCAGCCTCACTCATTAGAGGTCCTTTCCAATTACAGTGGAGCTGTCTGCATTTTTAATGGCACAGTGATTTAAGGGCCATTGTTTAGACAGCTCTGCCCACGTTCCAGAGTTTGGAGCCTGAAAGAATGAATGTGAAGAAGTTTGTGTTTAAGGGGAATAATGGCTACTTTACTCTGAATAAGGTCCCGAGAAGCAGGGCTGCTCATCTGTGAGAACAAGCCAAGAGTCTGCAACTCTCACCAGGAAAGAAAAGGCAGTAAAAGGATAGTTTAGGGGTGAAAGAGGGACACCACTGCCGCTGCTGCTGTCCACTGACTCAGGCAAAAGCTCTACTGCCCCCCTCCTGTTCTGTCACAGTCCGATTGGCCGATTGGCATTCCTGCATGCACCATAGAACATCCAGCTGAGACCTCGAGGGAAAATGCTCTCCTAAACAGAAAACTACAGCCATCCAGTACGCATACACTACAATAGCCAGTCAGACTGAAATGATTATTGTCTGACTAAATCCCTGTGTGCACTTTGTGATTTTTTTTTATTTTTCCCAATCTGTCTCCCTACTTTCACTACTCTCTATCTTTCCCCATCTATTAAATTTTCCTTCCCCAAAGGGAAACGCTGATTATGATAAACAACCGAAAAATAGGGGGGAAAGAAATTCAGGGAAACAGTTCATGGCAGAAATAGACATATTGGAAGACAAAGAGAGAGACGGAAGACAAAGACGGAGGACAAGATAAGATGACGAATGTGGTCAAGACAAATTCTCAAAGCTCAAGCTGTGGCAACGTCACATGAATGTGACAGGCTGAAATTAATGGCTAAGTTAAACACTCAGTGTGGGAAGAGTGCACGAGTTGGTAAGTGGCTTTAAAAGCACCAGGGATGATGTTGTGTCCCCACTCCCCACTGTGGAGCTCCACTAAGAGGAGTGAAACAACTGAAGCATGCACTTGAAGGCACTCTGATATTTTAACACTTCAGAGAATGACTTGGGACACAGAGGAGAAATGTTAGAGAACATAAAGCTAATTAGTGAACATAACTACACCCACGTATGAGTGTGTGTGTGTGTTCCTTCCCCTCTGTTTATACACTGTGAAAAAATATTTATTTTAACTTAAAAATGTAAGTACCCAGGTTTTCTTAAAATTTTTAGTTAACTGACTTGAGAAGACAAGTTGATGTCATTTTGCAATTCAAAACACTCATTTATAGTCATTTATGGTCAAATAAACTTGATATTAATTCAGTTGAGCTTGAACAAAATGTTCAATAAGCTTAAGATATTAAGTTTAACCCCAGCACTGATGAATATCACAAAGAAATTTGATTTCCATTTCCCAAGTCTGAAGTTCTTCATTTCAAATAAATTATGCTTCAGCTAATCCTGTCAGAGCTTCTTTAGTTCAACAGACAAGGTGAATTTTAAGTTGTTGTTGTTTTTATTTTATTTTAAGGGTAGAGACTGAATTCAGTTCCAACCTTCATCATGGTTCACAGGTTTTCATTATTGTGAAAACAAGAAACCATGACTTATTTTAAAGTGTAAGAGACACACAGCATATATGTTTTCTTTGTACTATAAAAAAAAGACGGGTTTTGGGAGAGCGTTAAATCTCAAACAAGGCATGCTGGGAAGTCTGCTAATATATTGATCATGTTTCTTGAGAAACTTAATTTTATGAGTTGATTGAACTCCATAGAGTAACTTCAGCAAAATTGCATATACACATTAAGTAATGAGAAACAATAAGCTGATTCCACTTAATGGAATATCATTAACAATAGCCACCCCTCTGTAACTAAAGCAGCACTGGACAGCACAAATTACTAAAAGAGTCAGTGAGATTTACAGTTCAGGCACTTAGCAGACAGCTCTATCCACAGCTAGTTACAAAAAATGGCAACAGTAAAAATAAGTGAACATCACATCACCTCTGGGATGTCTGGAAGGAGAAGATTTTTCACCTCACCCTTCATTAACAATTCTGTTGGCTGGTGGTGGATTATTGTCAACCTTCTGGGAACTGAGGCACACCAGGAGTCAAACCAGAATGTCAATGCTTGACAACATAAATCACAGAGTTGTCTGGGGTCAAATGGCCAACCAATTAACATTCATGACTCCTTACTTCTCCCTCTCCTTACTACTGCATCTAAAAAAAAAAACACTTTTGGGTGGAAAAAGCCACTGACAAGACAATTAAAAAGAGAAAGGCCTACTGCAGTTAGTGTGCAGTAACTACATGCAATTATAGGTGACATCACATTTAGTTTGATAGAAAGAGCAAAGTACCAAGCATGCTCAGGAATGAGCATGAGATGAGACGTCGTGTACGATCCACATAAAGTTAAAGTAAATGTGGGCCCTTGAGGTGCCCTTAAGCAAAGCACTTTAACCCAACTGCTACAGCAGGGTTGCTCAGTAAGAATGTGGTTGACCTGGACAACTTTCAGATGTGAATATGGAGAAATATTCTGCCAGTCTATAACTCAACTAACAAATATAACCACACTTTTATTCAAACCCTTGGATAGTGTAGTATTTTCAATAAACAACAACCTTCTACGAATATGTCATAGAAAACGAAAGAGGAAACACACAAACACTGATTACCTAGCAACGTCATAGTGATGAAAGATTCCAGGAAATCACTGCGCCGAGCAAAGAAATAGCCCCAACACGTCCCAGTTAGTGCTGTCAGCTTGTCACTTTAAATATTTAATTGCGATTAATCTCATGAATGTCATAGAAGTGGGTTTTTTTAGTTAGTTTTTTTTTAACTTTTGACAGACAAGCATTACATTTTCCCCTCCAAAACTAAAACTAAGCATTAACCTTAAATTCAATGGTCAAACTTGTTAGGACCTCTTCTGAGCCCAATGGGAGGTCAGTCCCCAATAATGGATTTATTAAGCGAGCATGTTTGTGCTGAACTGAACGTATGCATCTTTAACTAATGAAAGATTTACTCCTATGAGTTAATGACGCTCACTTTGTCAACTGATTTTTAAAAAAAAGTGTGATGGAGACTCGCAGCAGAGAGAGAGAGAGAGAGAGCAAGAGAGGGAGCCTGAAAATATGGACAGAAGATTCAATGTGATATAAAAAGTTTTTTTTTTTATCATGCAGCATGAAGTCTATGAACTACAGTGCAGACTCGAGTCTCTGTTCCAATGAGAAAGCACACAATTAGTTCCATGTTATAAGGGGCTAAGCTCGTTGTGACTCCCTGTTTATCTCTTTGCAGTTCTGGTTTGTTCCAGTGGAACTAGGAAGTCGGAATTTCAACAGTATGTTGGTGTTCAGCTTTGCTGTCTGCTGTAGTGTAGTGTCTGTCTCTTATACACATCTAGATTTGTATAAGAGACAGGTCATAGTTAACTCGTGATTAATCGCACATTAATCGCACATTTTTATCTCTTATAAATGTCCCTTGAATTATGATTTTAATACTCTTATCAACATGGAAAAGTGGATAGGCTTGCTTTGTGCAAATGTTTTTTATTGAACAACGTGTAGTGTTACATTTCACACTAACATTCTCAGTCATTCACATTTTAAGCAACGGACGGATTTACCTCCATCAGCTGGCGGTAATGAAATGCGCTAAATGCATTTCAGACGCTAAAATCTCCCGAAGAATCCAATCCAAACATAGATGAATGAAAGATTGTTTTTAAAATAAATATATAATTTTAATTTGTGATCCTGACTTTATTAAGCCGACTGCATCTAACACAGCGACACGCACCGTGCAGCCTTGATGGAGACGCTGTAACGTCTGACCGCAAACAAAGTAAGTGATCCATGTCAGCTTAATATCATGACTTTAAAAGCACCGAATTAACGAATTTCGTTATAATAAAATATGAAGAATTGTCAAATATGATTTCTTTGAGGCTGTTCAGTCAGTCTAACGAAGATCAAGTGTGGCTTGTTCAGTCAATATTGTTCATTATTGATAGTGCTGAAATTATACTTTCTGCCTAAAATAATTGATACCTTGATAATACACTACCTACCAGCCTGGGTGGAGCAGCCATTCACTACATGATGTGTTGTGAAATGCACACACATTAATGTGGCGGCTGTGGAGTCGTCGTGTGGCCACAGCTTATAAAAACTACAAGTTCACTTGGTCACAATGAGCGTTAATCTTGCGATAAAATAAATGACGGCGTTCAAATTGATTTGCGTTAACGCGTTAATAACGCAATATTTTTGACAGCACTAGTCCCAGTAAAACCACAGCTTGTCACTTTACATCTCTGTTTTGTACGGATTTAAAAAATGATATAAGAAGTGGGTTTTTTTAGTTAGTTTTTTTTTAACTTTTGACAGACAAGTATTACATTTTCCCCTCCCAAAACTAAAACTAAGCCTTAACCTTAAATTCAGTGGTCAAACTTGTTAGGACCTCTTCTGAGCCCAATGGGAGGTCAGTCCCTAATAATGTATTTATTAAGCAAGCATGTTTGTGCTGAACTGAACGTATGCATCTTTAACTAATGAAAGATTTACTCCTATGAGTTAATGATGCTCACTTTGTCAACTGATTTTTAAAAAAAAGTGTGATGGAGACTCGCAGCAGAGAGAGAGAGAGAGAGAGAGAGAGAGAGGGAGCCTGAAAATATGGACAGAAGACTCAATGTGATATAAAAAGTTTTTTTTTTATCATGCAGCACGAAGTCTATGAACTACAGTGCAGACTCGAGTCTCTGTTCCAATGAGAAAGCACACAATTAGTTCCATGTTATAAGGGGCTAAGCTCGTTGTGACTCCCTGTTTATCTCTTTGCAGTTCTGGTTTGTTCCAGTGGAACTAGGAAGTCGGAATTTCAACAGTATGTTGGTGTTCGGCTTTGCTGTCTGCTGTAGTGTAGTGTAGTGTTTGAGTATGATGTAATTATATAGACCCCAGGGTCCCTGGTAGGAGGAGAATCAGTTTAAAATTAAATCAGAGTTTTTTGGGACTGTGAACTTAGTTCAAAATTCAAAATTCATTCATTTTAATCTACGTGAACAGACATTTGAGCCAGCTCTTGTGGAGTGTGAATTTGCCAATACAAACACACACACATATTATCTCTATTAGAATGAGTTAATAACCTGCAAATGCCAGGCAGCAATCAAGACTATGTTCAATTTTTCCAAGTAATCTAGTTTAATGTGACGAATCATTAAGAGTTCTTTAAAAGAAAAGGCACCAGGATACGATGCAGAGTGCAGGGTCAGTTAAAATTATGTGACTTTTATAACTTATTTCATTAGTTAAATCACTTAGTATTCATTTTTTCTTTCCTAACCAACAGAAGTTAGAATGTCCCTTTAAAGGAGAAATGTAGACAGATATGTTGGCAGACACTATTAAAAAGTGCACAAGCCAGAAGCAAGAGTTCCTCATGCTGTACACAGCTAATTCTGTCATTAGACCTTATTAAAACTAGATGAAAGGATGTAGAGAAGAAGCTGGTGTTGAAAAGAATTGTTGTGAAGGACTGTATTAATAAATCTTGATTTTACAGCTTTATTCTGAGTTTTAACTTATGCCCAATTCTTGGTGGCATTTAAAAGTTTGCCACCTGGTGTGGATATCCTGGAGTACTTAACTTAGTAGCGACCCACCCACCCCTCACCCCCCACCCCCCTCTCCCTTTGACATCTGGAATAGAGGCCAAAAGAGTTTAATGTCACACAGTCTTAACACATGCTTGGAAAAATATCTGATTTAAGAATATCTGCTTGGATAGTAATACAGGCTCATTGTGAGAAAGCTTCCTCACTCCATTTGATTTGACTCAAAGTCATCTATTCCGCAGTGGCCATGGACAATTATGCATTGAAAAAGCCTCACTTCTCCGCTTTATCAAAGCCAGCACAGCTGTAGAGGCAGATAAAAGCCAATCATAATCAAATAAAACTCTTTTCACACACAAATGTACGGGATTGGCCAGGAGAACGGCAGAATTTTTGACCCATGTGTCACACCATATCAAGGCAAGACACACTCACAGATGGAAGTAAGGAATGCCAAAAAATTAGGCCTTTTGTGATCTCATGCACTTTGGGATTATTGGAGGATTTCAGTCCAGAAGCATCCAGATAGGCATCCTTTATCAAGTAGGCTTTGATTTCCACCGACCAGCGGTGAATGGTGTGGAAAAATCTCTGCTCTTTTGTTGTTGTGCCACTGTAAATTACCCAAGAGTGACTGTACACGGACAAAGAATATAAACTGGCACATGGCGCAGTTCTGTGGATTTGAACAACATTATTCTGCCTTGACCTTTTCCACACAGTGTTAAGCTTCCATTTATTCATTCTGATGCAGAAAGAAAGATAAAGATAAGTCTCAAGATGATTAGCAGAAGAAAAGGTGAGATGATGTTCACCTAAAATGGCACTGTGGTGTGCAGATAAATTATGGCGTGATAGAGACACAGTGTCTCAGTGGGATAGCTGTGCAAGACATCCGAGTTTCAAGAGCTAAAGGTCACTGTTGGGACATAAAGAAATGTCTTTTCTTTTTCATTATTTCCGTCTATACACTACAAACATGAATGGAGTAGCAAGGGTTCTTAGCTTGAACCTCTGTGAAATGTTGCACAGCATAGAGGTTTACCTCTATTATGTAGTCACAGTAGTCATAGACTTATATACCCAGGTTTAGCCAGGATATCTCCGAAATTAAAGCATCCACCTCAATATAATAAAGATGTGTGGAATTTTGAAAAATGATATTTAAAAATCTGACAGCAGTGTCTCTATCCAGAGTCAGTGTTCATACTCATAGACATTGCTTTCAACTGTTTTCATTTTGGAGTATTTCTTCTGAGGAAATAGTCACTTGACAGAATCTCAAAACCACTATAAAAAGATGGGAAGTCGTTTTTCATGTAATCCAGGACAACACTGTAAGATTTTTTATTTCTGACCTAAAGATTCATTTTCATGTTGTCATAAGACGCATAAGATGCAAACTTCATGAGTGTTGATCCTCTCAGGATGTAGGATGTTTAGGTCTAGTGCTAGTCAATACTGACACCATGTAATGCGGTTCCTCCAAATCTGCAGGATAAAATCTAAAAAGTGTTCAACTGTTTGGACACTTGACCACCGAAGCGCTTTTACATTGATCAGCCACAATATTAAAATGACTGACAGGTAAAATGAATAACACTGATCATCTCGTTACAACAGAACCTGTCAATGGGTGGAATATATTGGACATCAAGTGAACAGCAGTTTTTTTTTCAGTCATGCACTGGAAGCAGAAAAAATGGGAAAACATTTGTTGTGGAGGTTGAGAAAAGAACAAAAACATGTTGTTTGGTGGACACAGTGGTGGACGCTGTCAATGCTGGTGCCTCACAAGGTCGGTTCCTCCCCAAAGTAAAAAAAAGAGGTGGTCCAACAGAAAAGTAGAAGCCAAAAAAACACAAAGCCACAGGCAGTGTTTGTGCTACGGACAGGGAAAAGGGGACAATTTGTTCTTTAAATGAAAAACTGACTGATTATCAGGGAATCCCTCCTGAGTGGAGCAGTGTTGGAGACAGAGGGGGACACAGATTGTGCCGGATGCACTGGGTGATTCAGGTAGCCTATATAACCTGTATTCTCTTGTTTGTGAGGAGACTACACAAAATGCACTGAAATTTTTTTTTATTTTTTAAATCCCAAATTTTGTTTAGACAGTTGCGTATGCCTTTTTTTTTGTGCATATGCTGTATTTCTAAATGAAGAACCAGGGCTGTTATGGCGGCACAAATATTATGCAGGTGGTTTTCTTGTTGTGGATAATCAGTGTGTGCATCCATGGGTCATCATACTACATAACTACATGGTTTCTGTATGTGTCTTAAGTTTCAATCGTTTTCTGTGAAAAAACAAAAACAAAACAAAAAAAAGCTGGTTTTAAGGCAAATTTTGGTCTTTAACATATTATTGTATATTAATGGATGTAGAGGTGCAACTAAAGTGCAGCAAGAGTAGCAGTGGTGATTAGCCTCATCTGAGCAATTAATTTATTTAATTCACAAAGTGGGAATGTTGTTGACCTAAATTCTTCTCTAAGCCAGCTACGCATAATTTCCTCATTTCTCTTCTGTCTTACCCTACATTTCCTTTTGAACAGTAAACAGCGCTTTATCTAGATTGTATTTAGGTCTAAAGACATTGTGCAGCAGAAAAGGTCTCCGTGGAGAGCAGCAACAAGTAGCAATTTCCTTCCGATCATTATCTTCATGTTGCAATATCTGTAAGAGCCTGTGAACAGTAAATCTGTCATGAATTTAATTAGATCAGATTGATTAAACTGATCTCTCACCTTTTCAAATGCAGCCCACAAGATAAAAAACCTTTATCATATTGAAACTTTATGGACGTTTTCCAGAGGGGTTTGGCTTCGCTATAAGTTTGTTATAAAGCAGAAACACAAAGAAAACGCTGTAAAACAGCAGCTGAGGCACATGGGGGAAAAATAAAAACAGCTTCACATGTGAGGCTGGTGAGGCACTGAAGAGAATGACAGCTGGGGAGAGAGAATGAGAGAGAAGACAACAGCAGACAGAAATTAAAGTAACAAAAAAAAAAAAAAGAAAAGAAAAACACAACCCTTAATAGAGGGATACAATATAGCCTTCTGGCGGCTTCACAATTAAGCAATACTGCAAAGAATGTCATTATCACTCGGAAGAAAATAAGAATCCCTCTTCTTAAATGGAATCCAAGGCTCTCTACTGTATGAATTATTTACCCTACTTAAAATTCTCTGCACCAAAACACATGTCAACCTTGCAGCTGATGAGCTGTTTTCTCAGTCAGGTATGAAACTAGATATTTCTGCTTAAAGGTGAGCTTCTTTAGTTCTTGCTCGCAATGCTGCCCAAGACATGATATACCCATAATGAAGCTGCTGAGGCTCCAGATGAAATGAATCTAAGATGAATGCGGGGAGAGGAAACATCTAAGTGAGAAAAGAGAAAGCAAGAAGGGGCAGGCGAAGGACGCAAAGGCTTAGCTTATTGTTTTTAGCCATATTTACAGTCTTACTTTGTTTTTGTTACAACTAATGATTGTGATAATTACAAAGTCACTGGGTTATACTCTGTAAGAATCCAATGGGAATCTGCCACATTCACAATTTGTATAGTTAGTACTACGAAACAAATTAGCTAGCATATACAATATTTGGGCCAAGCTGTTGGTAATATTTGTGTGCAAATATCCTGTTTGTTGTGTGTGTGTGTGCGTGTGTGTGTGTGTGTGTGCACAGTATATTCAACACCTATCATATATGAAATATGGATCTGGTGTTGACAAATGCAACAACTAGGGACACTACGGCTATAATATGTAACATTTCCAGATTAAATTGTCCAAAAACACTAGATATATGTTAAACATTTTATTGAGTGCTTATTTGATTCCAAAGGTTCAAATGCAGAGAAATCCATCATTTTTTTAAGGTAACGGTGCATTTCCTGCTAGCTGTTGCTAGCTAGTTGCTAGTTGCTATAACTTCCACAATGTGAACAAAACTTTAATATAAAATAGTCCATAACCATGATTTCTGCCTGAATCATGTCAGATAGAGTAGATTTTTAGAGTAGAAGTTGAGAGAGACCCCTAGCGGCAGAATTGCATATTGTACGTCATGCAGACCTTTTAGCTGGAGGACAAAGATTGAATCAGAGAGTACAACTGGGTAAAGATAATAAGATAAATAGTAGGAATAATGGCTGTAGCAAAACACCCTGCAATATGGCTTCCTTTAGTAGGGGAAACTGTGAATCCTGGAGTAACACAAATGATATTTTGCTTAATTCAAAAGCAGTTGAACTCAACAGTGATACTTGCAACTTACCAATGAAATAGTGGTTCATGGACATTTATATTGACC
>JAJHUR010091453.1:0-43790 GCA_027495735.1 Lutjanus campechanus
CCAAAAGGACAAGCAAGAGTGTTAACATTGCACTCTTGGTGGGTGTTACAGAAGCTGGGGGCAGTTCAAACACTGAAAAAATAAGCCATGTTAACCCACTGTATCTCAAATAAAATCACAAAGTAATCACATTACTGCTGGAGTACCAAATAATGTTACTTAAGTTCAGAAGACTGGGTTACTGTTCTAAGATTTTAATGATTTGAATTGAGTTCAGAGTAATTTATACAAAAATACATACATACAAAAATATTGCGCGTCATTTAGTATAATGTCATTATGTATATTCCAGAACAAACAAACAAACAAAAACAAAAAAACAGAAGAAATGAACATGAACCAGTTTATTTTTGGGGCAGTGAACTGAACTTTGAGCAAGCGTTGCACAACACTGACAGGAACACAAAACTATGGAGTGAAAAACAACCACAATGAGAAACAAAACAACCCACACAATGTGACCACAAAGAGACACAGGACAACTACAGGACACAAAATGATCACAGAGACACCATAATGAGATACTAAATGCCCACAAAAAGGCGCAAAACAATGACAAAGTGATTCAAATTCTACAAACACCTAAAAACTAGTGATCCCATCTCCTGCCATTACAAAGCTCCCCATTGACAAGAGGAGAACATAAAGGGGGAGTCCCCTCAGCCAGCTGGTTCTGAGGCACAAGGCCTCAGGACAGGCCTCACACAATCTGGCCCAAAAAGAATATTACATTAACCATGGGACATCTATGAAAACTCAAAACAAACTTCATTGCTATTTGGCTCTAAACAGACAGTACACGGGGGCAAACTATCTGACCACTGTGACTGATCAGAAACTGAGACAGACATTTAACTATGTACAGACTCAGCGATCACAGCCTGGTTTAGAGACTGGCTGACACAGGCAGACCAGGCTGTTTAGAGAAGACAGGCTGTGTCAGTTGGAGGCAGAGCAATATTTCCAGCTATACTGTCAGCAAATATGAAGATGTTAGCACAAAGTTCCTCACAAAAGTTATATAAATGTAAACTCAAAGATTTCGATACCCTCTCTGATCAAACCAAAATGACATATCTTTTGGAAGAAAATAGTGCCATCTCAATGGAAGCTGTAACATGTGTCAGTGCAGGTCACAGCATAAAGGACAAACACAACAACACATGATAGATGTTGTTAAATTCTCCTCACAGCTTGACAATTTTGTGTTTATATATTGTTAATTGTTTCTTGATTTGACTTTGTCAATTGATTCTAAACAAAGACTGATTATTTCTATATACAGTAGACCAGCCATTCCCAAACTTGGGAATGCCACGGCCCAATTTGAAATCTGAAAATCTTCCACGGCCCACTCAAGCCTTTAATTGTCACTCTGATCAACACACGAGACTAATTGTACCAATGACAAGATATAAAATACACACAGGTATTAATCGGGGTCACTGAATGTGATGTAACACCTGCTAGATTAGGCTAGATAAGTGAAGAATAACACGTAATTTACAGTAAATCCCCTTTGCCTTGTTTATTCTGATCTTTTTTTTTTTTAAATTAGTCATAAATATGTAATGTTTCTTTCAAATTTAAAAACTTGAAACTTCAAAATGTTTTATTTTTCATGACCTCTCAAGGCCCACCTGCAGGGCATTCATGGCCCACCAGTGGGCCACAGGCCACACTTTGTGAATCACTGCAGCAGACCTATGACACACACACACACACACTAGACAGCTTGGCCAATTATCAATCAATACTTCATGAATGCACACACTCAAATACACATTTCTCAATTTCTGCCATTTCCTTATGTATTTGTGTATGTAGCTGTTTATTTTCATGTTATTATTAACTGTTATCCTTGATGCTTTGGCAATGTTGTGTATATGACATTCATGCCAATAATCAGTCCCTCCAGGAAGCTGCAATGTTAAAATCACAACAGTTCACGCAAATTCAACCAATTCCCGTGAATTCTGTGCAACCTTGCAATTTTGCAACTTTTCCGCAGATTTGACCACTGTTGCTTCCCGCAAGTTCCACCAATCACGGCAGTCCCCCACTTAAGCATCACAACATTTGTTGTTGTTATTGACATTTGTCCATGTTCTGTGCTCTTTTATTTTATAATTTTGTGCTGTTTCAACTGAGTTTGAGATTGTCAAAGATTCTTCCAAGATTGCACTTCTTTGTGGAATACCCCGCTGGTGCACATCTTTAGTTACAAATAAAGCTGATTTTTTAGGTAAGGTTTGTTAGAACATTCAGTGTGGTTTTGTTCTTCCTGGAACCTTTGATTTTCATTGAATTATCCAGAAAAAAATGCAACTTTCTTTTGCACTTTCTTTCACTTGGTCTTGCAATTTCATTGCAAAAAAAAAAAATGCCTAAAAGCATTACATTGATTGCAGCTTCTAAGAAAGTCGTGAGATCAGGTATTTTAGGCCACAGCAATTGTAAAATAAAAAAAAAAGGCCCTCGAAATCCTCTAAGGACTAAATAAAGCCTGTTGAATTGAACTGAACTGAACTGCATTGAAATGAATTGAGATGTAAAGTGACTATGAATAGAGGCAAAACAACCACAATGTCTGTGTCAATGCAGAGATGATGGGGCCTTAACCATCTCTGTACCCAGGGGCCCATCATCTCACAATCCGTCCATGATGCTAAGTAATAAGACCTTCGCCCCTCTCGCAGGGACTCCTGGGGAGACCGTGCACCCCGCTTTGAGCAGCCCTGCTGCAGCAGCCCCGTCTCGCGCGCACAGCTCAGCCTCCTCCCTGAAAGCCCCGCCCCCAGATGAAGCCTCAGTAAAAGGCAGATAGATAGCAGATAGTGGTGAACTGTGTCAAACTTTGAGCGAGAGGGGCTCTTTATCCGCACTTTGACAAAGTATCACGTCAGCTCCGTCCTCAGCTGTTGTCGCAAACCTACAAGTACGGAATGGTGTGAGTGTCCAGCCGAGAGAAGAAGCGCTTTGACATCCGCATCCACCGCAGCGACTTCAACTTCACCCAAGTTTACTTGGACATTTTCTGGAGACTCTGCATGGTACGTCCGCTGCTTCTCAAGTGCTAACACTTAGGGTCGTTAGCTTGTTTCTAGGAGAGTATATAGTTTATCAGAAGACTGTCATTGCACGCGGTGTACGTGAACACCGTTAAAATAATATTTTTCAGCGAGTTCAACCGCCCATAAATCCAGCTCAACATCTGTCTCTTGAATCCGTTGACATGCAGCTTTCCTGCTTCCTCGGCTTCTTTAAGTTTCAGGCTGTTAGCTTACAGTTACTCGTGTTGATACCCACTTTTCTGCTGTTTTGGTTGCGTTTTTTTCTTTAGAAAACAGGAGATAAATATGAAACACAGAGCGTGTGTCCCGTGCTTACAGTTAGAAGTATAGAGAACAGCCTGACACTGTACTGAACTCAGAGCTGGCAGTAAGTCCGGGTGCTCCTGTGGGATGAAACGTGACTGACAGTGGAGCCGTGCGTTTAACTGATATTTTACTCAAAATCACTTCGTTTATTTGCATGATAGTGATCATTGCCTTCAGTTAAGTGGTGAACTGGCTGCTGTGTATTTATAACCACTAATGTCAGTCAGTAAGTCAGTGTTGCGGTGACAGAGGATGATTGTTTTGGACCCTGGAGAAACAGCGGGGTCGCAGCTGAATTGAATTAATTAACACTTCTTAACAGTGTCAGCTATGTGATGTGCTGCACTGAGGGATTCTACACTAACGATTATTGATACATGTTTATTGAATTGTCATCAAATTTGATAATTCAGGGAGATTTATGAATAAACATTTGAGTGTTACATTCATACAAATCAATTGCTTTAATATAGAGCTGTAACTATTACATACATATACATAAAGTACAGTTACATGACTAAATTACTTGATTACAAGTATAAGTACTTATGTCAGAAAAATGCTGAAAATTCTTTTTTGCAGAAGCAAAATAGCATCATAATGAAGTACTTCAGTGCATCAGAGGTGCCCTGGCCTGCATCGTTTTTGTTCTCCAGAAGTAAGAAAACATGTTTGTTTGGTACAGACGCCAACAAATGTCATATTTTCAATGAAACTGAAAGTTGTGTTGCAAAAATCATCAGTTATTAGTAGTTACAGTTATTGTGAATCATATTGCAATATCTGTCAAAAATAATCTTGACCTGATCAAGGACCCTAACAATAAATGCAACGGACCACAGGTGTGAGATGATTTTGTCTCCAGGAATACCCTGAGTTTGATTTTTTTTCATTTTAGGTATAGTCAATTAATCAATCAAACTATAAATTACAATTGATTAAACCGGCCAACCCTATGCCGCCCCTTGTTGTTCCAACTTCGAAAAAGGTGATAAAAGTTAAAGTATTGAATTCCTCCTTTAGCTGGGGACACACTACAGCCTACTCAAGGACCCCTGTTGGTTCCAGGACTCCAGTTTGAAAACCACTGTATATAAATAATTCTGCTGATTATCTCTCAATCAGTTGATCAAAGTTGATCAAAGCAGTTGATTCTTGATTAACTGAAGAAATGTTTTGCCTGTGAAATGTCAAAAAAAAATAAAACCAGTTAAAAAATACCCGTCATAATTTCCCAGAGCCCAAGGTGACTCCTGCAAATTGCTCATTTTGTTCCACCAACAGTTCCAAAAATATTTAAGGTACAATGATACAAAAATAAAAAAGCAACAAATTTTCACATTTGAGAAGTTTGAGGAAGCAAATGTTTGACTGAAACATTTCAAATGATTTAAATTTTCTGTCAATCAATTAATCTATGATTCATTTTACCTCTAATTCAAGAAATCGGGCATCAGTATTAATACTTGAAAGTCATAAAAATTCTGTATGACTACTGTAAACTGCAATTATGTGTCTTTTTTTAAATAGCTGATAACAGATATATGTGTGAAGGATCCCTCTGCACGGTGACTTAGTCTGCAGAGGCGCACATCATGCGCAGGTATTAGAGTCTAAACTTAGTCCAGGATGAATGTAGTGTGTCACACATCATGGTTTCTGTGTACTGAAACGTGTGTGGACAGGGTCTCTCGCATTGTGGCAAATAAGGCTGTGAGTAAGACTGAGTAATCAGTCATTCAGAGCTCTACTTTTGTGATGGAAGGAGTGGGAGGTTTGGTGGTTTGTCAGTCCTGAGCCTGAACACATTCACACTGAAAGAGGAGAAGAGCTCATTTAAGATCGCTCACCAGGTCATGTGACCACACGAACCTCGAGATGACTTATGAAGCAAACTGGAGTCAGATTATAAAGTCTTAACATCTTACTCATGTAGGAAACACAGACACTGCCTCAGCCTTTCGTGTTGTTGCTCTCTTCACTTCTGGCTTTGTGATTACGGGAACACAGTGTATGCCCTCTGGACGTAACAACACTTAACTCCTGTGTATGCATACGTGATGACACGGATATAAGCCAGGCCTTTAACATGGAAGTGACCACAAATATGTAGCTTGGTTTCAGTAATGTGCCGTGCAGTACGTTCAGTCTGGGGTCTGCGTGTTCTGATGGGCTTTCCAGATCTTCTTTGGGTGAAATAGTTGCTCGGCTTAGACGGTCAGGGTTGAAGAGAAGTCACATGAGGTGATTTGAGTTGTTGCAGCAACAAAACCAGCACCGTGGCATGGAGCTTTTGGAGTAAAACCTGACCAAAACAAGTTAGAAAAGGGTGAGCTTTGTTGCCCCAAATTTAACTTAAACAGTTAGTTAAAATTGCAATAAAATCTTTGAAAAAGTCTTTATTTTCACATCGGGTCTTTCAGTCTTCAACCCCAGTATGAACCAACAGAAGATATTTGTAGAAGGGTTATGATAGGCAAGTGGACTTGGGACAGTCCTAAGATCACTCCTCAGGCAGTCGAACACCCATCTACACTCATGTGACTCTAATGGCTCACATGAGCCAGGGTGAGTCAACGACTCACAAGTGACCCAAACGACTCTCAGTGACACCTTTACTCAGGTGACCCTAACGGTTCACATGATGGAGGGGTGGGTTCATCAGTTACTTACCTCTCAAGGTGTGAACAACCCCACAGAGGTTAAAAAAACTCCTGAAACTCCCCACTAACCAGTCAGAATGGAAGAAGCCTCTTGGATGAGAGGCAAAATGTCTTCAAGAACCCAAGCAAGCCCAGTTGCCTATGATAACCCTTCCATGAATGCCATGACCTGGATGACTGAGAATCTTAACAGACAACAGAAGATACTTTCTTTCAGTCTTGAGTTTTGCTTTCCTTTGATTTTCTTTGCTTCACAGAAGGTATTGCAACACTGTTGACCTTCGTTTAGTCAGTGAGGAGATGAAGGTCAAGGAGGGGCATAAATCAAACAGAGGGCACTGGCTCTCCTTGACTAGCTGAAAGTGTAGTATTTGTCATGATCTTCCAAAAAGCCTCTCCAGCCCCTGCAGCTGCCACACAGTGAAAGGCCCTTTTGTCCTGTGCAGGCTGCCTGCACAGCGAAGTGATGCACCTTAGTACTCTGTGCATCACCTCCCATACACCCTTTATGGTTCACCACGAGTCAGATAAGTGCACATCTGTTTCTTCCACGTGGTATTGTACTAGTCACAGATGCAGCCTTTTAGCCGTGCATGAGTGCAATTCCTGTCATAGCACCTTTGCTGCCGATAGAGTTACAGTTTTGTTGTGATAAAGAAACCACTCAGAGAAAGTAGTTTGCATGACTTCGTCTGTGGACCACATCTTTCTAAAATAAATGTTTCTATTGTGATTGCAAAACATGCCCGGTAACAATCTAGAATTAGTCAGAGCCACAAACATAGTGTTTAAAAGTGTGTCTCTCCAGAATCTTGCATTATTTTGGAGATAGTAGGCCCTAAATTTACAAAATATGCAAAGTATGCTTGCCAGAATTTAGTGTTCCTTATCTGTTTTTTGAAGCTGTGGTTCTCTTCTTATAGTCTAATCCTCACAGCTCACTGCTTTGATGACATCGGTGTATTTCCTCTTTGCTTTCAAACTTTTTGATATCAAGCCAAAAAAGAATCTGTTGTATTTTAGGTTTCATAGACATTCATGATTCATTTCTAGTTGCAAATGAAGAATTGCTGACCTGCAAATCCAACACATCCAATCCAAATGTGTTCTTTATAGAACGGTCCCTAAATAATATGACATGACACCTTTTAGAACTAGAATGATAAATTGACTGATATTAGCTTATTGCAGATATTGACCGCCAAACAAAAGTGCCAAAGAAATGCAAAGATAAGTTTGAGGTAATTTCGAAACAGTGATGTCTTTATACAGAACAAAGTTTATTAAAATTCTGGGGATCCTTATCAAAAGTTTATTTTTATTTTAAGTGTTTATGTAGAAACGTTGCTATTGGCTGATACTGTATATTATTATTGGATATTTTAAAACTCTTATCTATATTGGTATCAACCTAAAAAAAAAAATCCAGTTTGGGTTGGACTATCATACTTGTGTTTCTTAAATTTCTGGCTGCAAAAAGTATTTTAGTTCAAACAACTAAAACAACCCAAATATTAATATGAAATTTGGAAAACACATGATTTAAAACAGGAGAGCATTTGATTCTAAATAGCTGCTAATTACGAAACTAGCACTTGCAAAACTAATGTGATTTGTCTCAAGTGCAATACAGATAATGAATTTGTGTTTTTTAAAAGAGCTTTCCCTCTCATAACGTCCTTGTTTTGTAAGAGGTGCACTCAATTTTCTACATTTCATACTTTCAATAGAATTAAGTTACTGAATGAATAAATCTACAGCACACTCAAAAAATAAAAACTAAACAATAATAATACTGCCATTATTGTGCAAATTTTCTCATTTTTTTCAAAGAGATAAAACTATACTCAGACATATTTGTGGAAACAGCATTTAGGCGTCTCTTTTCCTGTGGCAGCACCTGACTGACATCTGAGGGGTGGGGTTGCTAGGAGATGCACTGACAGCTTCCGTGGTGAGAACTGTAACATAATAGCCTTATATAGTTTATGACTTTTGAAGCCCACAAAATGTAGTTTAGACAGTTAAGCCTTTTGTCCTTTTCAAACAACATTTAGAAGGACCCATGCTGTTGTTTAGTTTGTATTTGACTCAGAAAGTGGAGGCTTGTTAGGCAAGCTTGCAAACTAATTTCCAGTGGACGTTTCTTTTGCTTGACTGTCAGAACTCACAGGTATGAGTTGTCCTGTAACCTCAGCACTCCACACTTCACCCAGTGAAGATGATACATGTTTTAATTGCCAATGTGTGAATGGTTTGCAATTATTTTTAAAAAGAGAGACTTTCCCCGATTTCTTGGTCACCTGTAAAGGACTTTTTTCTGGGTAAATCCAAATTATGTGATTTATGAAACAATTTATGCACGATCCTCACTGCCTCACCTCTCTTCAGATCCCCTACAGTGCCAACAGAGTGCAACACTAGTTAATGTTATCTTAAAAATTGAGTCAGCTAACGTTAACATATACAAATGATTAGCTCCCACCACAAGCCTCACTTTACTTACCTTATCTATCAGTATGATGACAGTCAGTTATGTTCAGTCTTTTGTATGTCATCTCACTGTTTTGGCCGATGCCAAGGATGCTCAACAAGATATTTGGTGCCCACCCACACAGATGTTGGACCAATCACATTACAGTAATGACACTGTCAGTCAGAACCAAAACGCTGGGGGCACCGTCACAAGACAACATAACCTAGCGCACAAATTATTTCCTTTGTAGAGATTACAAAATAAGTGCACAATTCAAAACAAACTCCGGGAGAAGATATACTGATTTCTTAGCAATAACAACAGTTAAATCAGTTCAAATTTACCCAATAAAGTCAAATGTTACTTGTTCAGATGTTCAATTGCTTTTATCTTAGTTTGATGAAGAGGAACTACTGAGTGTGTAAAAATTTTGGAAATGCTTGTGTATGGTATACGTGAATTTTTTTGCCCCATCACGGTGGTCAGTGTTTGAGTTTAGATTACTAAAGTTAAAGCTTCAGGCGAGGTCATGCTGATTAGCTGGTGGTATTAAGCTGCTTACTCTAGACCCCGCTGGAGCATCCAGCATTTCCTGACGCTCTCAATTAAAGCGCGTTAATAACCTGTGGCATGTTCCAAAGTGTTTCACACCCAGCGAGCTAGTCAGCCGTCCCACACTCCTCACTCACACACTCTGACCGGCCATGGGCATGGGAAGGTGTGTGCAGCACAGTCCTTTGAAGCATGCAAGACCCCCAATTAACCTTCCTAGATTAATCCCCTGCTCTCTAAACCGCTGCGTCTCTTGTCTCATCTCATCACTCCCACAGGGTATAATAAGCAGAGCCCAGTTCCCTGCAGTTTGTCCATGCTCAATACAAGCTGATTTTTCTTCTGGTTGACTTTCTCTACTTTTGTTCACTTTGCAGCCAGGGCTTGAAGCTGACTTCCTGTAGACTGCCTCTTAGAGAGGGAAACCCTTGTGAAAAGCAGAAGAAAGGCCTGTTCGACCATCCTTCTCATACTGGAAGCTGCAGGATATTTACAAAATGGCAAGAAGATCCCCCATTCCCTTGATACTTCTTGCAATATGCTGCCTGGCATCTGCAGGTAAGTTTCTCTCACTGTTTGGCGACAGATATACACCCACACAGATAATTAAATTCTTATTGGAGCCAAATTCAAACTCATGCATCTCTTGTAATAAATGATATTGACTGTGCACCAAGCCTGGCAGTGTCGTGTTGTCAGTCTACCACAACTTTGCCCATACTCTGGGATTTTCCACTAGTTCTCCCAGCATGCCTTTCTAGACAGTGCTTGTCAGAGTTGTGCGTTAGGGGGATTTACATTTAACAAAGTGCTGACAAGTTCAATCTCAGCACACAAACACTCAGCAGGCCTACATGTATCTGTCAGATTGATTGGAATGAGACTCAGATCCTGCCAAATACCTGGTAATTTACAGCCGTTAAACTGACAAACCAAAAAGAGAGAGAAAGAGAGAGAGAATAACCATACCAATAACTGCTACAAAGATATAAACAGGAAATGCATATGTGCTATCACTGTGGAATATCAATTAATTTAAGATTTAAGATAATGTCATTTCCTGCCATCAATCACCTCATGTGAACTTTATCTAATTAATGAGATATACTCTAACTGTCACTTTGAGGAATGTGATGATACATTTATATGCATGTCAGCCCAGCATGGCGGGAATTTCAATTTTCCTTACAACAGGGCTACTCGCTTGAAGTTGCGTCTTTAACTGAAGGCGAGCTGCTTAGCTTGAGTTGGGCTGCTGTAAAACAGCAAATAAACACTGAACTTCATCATGAAATAATCTAATCTAATAATAATCAGTTTTGCTACTCTTTTGTTGATTCATACCTTTAAATAATGATGCAACTCACTTTATTATAGCTTTTAAAAGCGCAACTTCTAACACCTGGTAATTTTGGACACCTGGAAACATCCTCTACCACATGGGCAGTGCCCCGTTAACACCTTGCATTAACATGCTTATTGTGTGATCAGATCACAAGTGGGCAGCTCTAAATAACTCAATAACTGGAGGAAATGCACTCAAGATGCGTCGAGAACGCATTGTGATCCGATTGCTCAGACCACATGCAAAGATGATTTGGGCCACATATGGCTACAATCATTTAGCAGTGTATATGCAAATGTGTACACATAAAAACATGCTGTATGATCTCCATTTGAAACGAACAGTCAGTACAACAAGAGTCAGTCCCAAGGTCTTTGCAAACTTCTTTAAATTTCCAGCAGACTAGGTATGGGAAGTCCATTGCTGCGTCCTGCAAGCTGAAAACAATATTTGGTCTTTGCAAACAGAAATTATGTATTTATGTATTTATTTGCATACAGAGCAGGGAAGTGAGATCCAGTCATAAGTGGTCACTCAAGACACATGTAGTGCATTCTAATGTCAGGTGTGAACTGACGTACTTGGAGCTGTCCACTTGTGATCGTATTGCTCAAGATGCATGTTAATGCCAGCTGTAACTAGGGCCTAAAAGTTTATAGCCACGCCAGTGGATCTGTGTGGTTGTCCCGAGGGACAGTGTTGCTTTGAAGTAAAGACCATGCTAACCTGCACTCAATGACAATGCTAAAATGCTGATGTTTACCATGCTAATGAGCTTTAGTTTAGCATGTAAACATATTAACATTTGCAAATTAGATTAGCACTAGAGACAAAGACTGTGTCCTAAGTACAGCTGAAGCTTAGGCCTAAATCAAAGTATTGGTCAAACTGAAATTTTGACCTGATGGCAGCAAAAGAAAAGTCAGAGAAGTCAGAGGATCACCAAACTTATTACAATTCATTCTTTGGTGGACCAGAATGACTGTGGCAAATTTTATGGCAACGTAATTGCTGTGGATACATTCCACTCTGAAGCAGAAATGGTTGTTGTGCTGGATGATATATCACTAAATTTGATAGGAATCATCGTTTGGGGACTATGAGTGTTAAGGCTAGCCTTCTAATCTTCGGGGGGACATTTCAGCCTGGTGGTGACACTAGATCAAATGTCAAGAGATCACCAATGTCATATGGATAAAACCTTCTGCGGACCATTAATGACTGTAGCCAATTTCATGGTAGTCCCTTCAGTGGTTGTCGAGATAAGTCTGGACCAAAGTGCTGGACCAACTGGCCTACAGGCAATGCCATAGGGCCCTGCTGCTGGCGTGGCTTAAAGCATTACAAATATGTCGAAAAATTAATGCTTTGTGAAAATATCCTCACATTAGTTTCATGCTTAGCAAGGTAATGAAAATGCAAGATTTCAGGCAAATTCAGGGTATCGCTGATTACATTTCAACATCATCCAGTCCATGGCAGCCACTTTGGCTCTTCACTTGTTCAGCAACACAGATATTACATAGGAAAATCTAACTGAAAATTAATTATTTTTTCCAATCAGTTATTAAAATGCTTATTTATTCCTTATTAAATTTAATGTCTTATTCCTTGTTGCAGTGCTAAATGTTGATGATCTGTTTCCAGTGAGAAGTTGTGGTCATATCTGTACTGGCTGGAAGTGGGGGTAGTTTCAAGTTGTTGTGGAGTTGGCCACTAGATGTAATTAGAGGAACTGTCCACCCTGGCTTCAATATTCAGCGGTGGTTTTCGTCGCTGGGTAACTTGACCAAAACATTCAATTTACTGACCAAAACCTGACAATCAGCCCCAAAGATTGATGAAAAATCTGTCAAGCTGGCAGACAATCAAGTGTACATTTCTCTTTTCTATTTTTCAGATTGTGAGATGTCCTGTTTACAGAGACTGGTTTCACAATATATGGCTTTGGACCTGAACTCACTCCAGGTTTAATCTGCAGCATCCCGTGTTGTTTTTCCGTGGTAGCACAGCAATAATTACCCAGTAGGAGGCATGCTACATGGCTAGCACTCCAGAAAAGTGTGGTTCGCGTTTTTCATGCCTTCAGTCTAATTGCCACCATAGGTTATTATTTCAGAAGTTCTCTGGAGGATTTGAACCACAGTCCAGAGAGTCGACTTTTACTCAAACAATAGCAGTGTAGTCAGTATGTGCTGTGGGTAGAGCAAACATAATTTCTCCCACAATGCCAGGATCTCCAACACAATGAAGTCACGTACGAAGTTTTCCTCTAAATTCTTCCTCATACGGCACAACGCATTGTTGTACTGTGTCACAAGGGACAGGTATTTACAGTTAGACAACCAAATGCCCTTTCCTCCAAAGTACATTGGCAGCGAGTGCACAGATTTATGCAGAAATCTTCAGATGCTCTCAAGTTATCCAAACAGTTGATGTTTGAACAGGTAAAATCAGTCCAATAAACACATTTTTAAGATAATAAGACATTCCTTCATATCCATTTGGCCAAATAAATATATTATTTCACTGTCAGTGGTAAACATCAAATTTTTTCTTCATCTTTTTTATGCACCACCACTTCATGTTATCTTTCACCTCTCCCTCTCTTTTTCTGTCCATTTCTATCATCTCGCAGCATCTGTGTAAACAGTCACATCTGCCCTCTAAACTTGTCAGGAGAGCTCTTACGTAATGTTTAGATTAGTCTGCAATGAGTCTTCTCTCGGCGTAATGCAATCCAGGATCTGGGCCTCCCATAACTCTTAAAAAGTCAGACTGAGAGCACCTTGACGTTCATATTTCAAGTCTCTGCTCTGCTGCTTCACTCCTTTGCTGTTTATAACTTTTTTTTCCACATCCCTACTACCATTTTGTGGTTGGCTGTCCTCAGTTTGCCAAAACGGTTATTTTGTGAAGGATATATCGTGGACATTTGGGCTGAGTTTGGATTTCGCTGTGAAATAGAGTCTTGTAGGAACTGTGCCAGATATTAATTTGAGGCACTTGCCAGAAACAGCTCCGGCAGGATGCTGGTTATATTGGAGGACAGTGGTTAAAAGAGTTCTGAAAATCTGTACTAAAGCAGAAGTACTGTTGTAATACTGAAATATTACTTAACTCCAAGTAAAATTATTGATGTTAAAAAAATACTTAAATTACTCAAAGCATTAGATACTTTTATCTGATGATGTTTAGTGTAATAAGTCTTTTTTGGGGGGGGTTGATACCGATTTTAGGGAGTTAAAAAATTCTGATATTGATAGATTGGCAGATAGTCTTATCTATCTGAGTATAATATACAGAATATAGAATGCAAAGATGCACATTTTTTGAAACAATCCCTCTGTAAAACTGACCAGCTGTATTGGCACGAAAAAAGTAAGCTTTAAAATTCTAAATTTAAAAAACACAAATAAAGCAAAATATGTGTATATATTAAAACTGAATAAGAAATAAGATCAAATATGTACAGAATGCTGTCTATAAAGCCAACAAGTAAGAACAATCTGCATTATGTTCTGTTAGAAATTTTTATATAGGCACATATCATACAACATATATGCCAATACCAAAGTAGACTGATATAGCTGCGATAGGCCAATATCAGGCCGATATCAGTTGGGCTCTAGTCCCATCTCCTGCGCTACTCTGATCAGTGGTCACGGTCCCCTCTCCAAACCTGTTATTCACCTCATGGTTTTCATTGTCTCGTTTGTGATTCGATAGCCTTACAGAAATACAGATGGATATTAATGTAAATTATAGGCATACACAGTACTTGTATTATGTATTTAAAAGTAACTAAGTAGATTACATGTGATGCATATTTAAGTACAAGAAAAATTACAGATTTGAAAAAGTAAGTACCCCAAAAATGGACCTAATGCCAGACTGGTGACTCACTGAAAAACACACCAGCATTATTGATTAGAGAAGCACTTTATCCTCCTATTGTAGCCTTTCCTGATTTTATTTATGGGGTGGCTTGATGAATGATGGTGCTATTAATGCAAGTCTGTCTTCAGCTATTCATTGTGGAACCTCATAGTTTAACAACGGGATTGTTAAATAAAACAATAACTGGAAAAAGGAATTGAACTGTGCACATACTCACCAGCCATACATATAGTTAAGTAAACAACTTTCTCTCTGTCTGCATATTTGTGTACTCTTGGCAGACAAGAGTCACTGTGATGCCAAAAGTGGTTGTAATGTTTTTTCCCCCCACAGTTGAGCAAAAGGTTCGTCTTTATATCACGCTTTCTTAGGGCCAGCGAGAGGGGGGACTGCCAAAATGTATTGTGCAACCGCTGTAATCTGAGAGGTGGTTAGCCAGGGGGAGGAGAGAGGCAGGCGCAGGCGTGGGTCGTCTGCTCCAAATCGACACACTCCACACACGTACAGCGTGCCAAACCGACAAAGTCCCTTCCAGCGCGTTAAACCAGATGTTGCCCTGTGATTCATGCGAAGAGCTGGAGCAGCGCAGCACAGAGGCAGTGTGCTGCTAGGCAGAGTGGTTGGGATGTTTACATAGCAACGGGAGTCCCGAGTGCGTCTAATTACAGGTCTGCTCTCCCCCATGGTGAGGCCTTTATCTTAACAGTGCTGTCAAGGAGGAGGTAGCCTGTCTGTTTATATCTTTTGCTTATTGAATAAAGGTCACCCTATTATTACCCAGTTTAATTAACAGCGGCGTATAAATTAGATTGTGGAATATTTATTTGGATTTGCCCCCTCTTACTCTCTACTTCTGTCTGTCATTCCGTCTCTCAAACACACACACACACACACACACACACACACACAAAGGAAAGAGGAGCTGAATGAACCATACCAGACAGGTCTTCACAGACAGACTTGTATCTTCGTCCATCTCCATCATATCTTGTCAGCCTCCAGTTTAGAGGAGCGCTTACGCAAATCTGCAGGAGTAAACCGAATCCCGCCCCTTTCACTCCCTCTCAGTCATCCCCTCTCTCCATAGTTCCAGTAAGCAGGCGTGTAAATAATTTCGGTCAAAGCCAGTAATGGGAGACAGCTGGGGTGATCGTGCGTTTTCCATTGTGTTTCACAGCCCCATGAAAAAAAAAGCCACTGGAGCTGGGGAGAGTGAGAGTAAGAGAGTGTGACTTCATTGAAGAAAGAGAGAGTAATTGTAAAAAAGATAACTTTCAGATAACCTTCGGAAGCAGTCAGAAAAATTAGGTGGTGCTATCACACCGTATAAGTTGAGGTGTAGTTTTTATTTTTTTTTATCCATCACTAGTGTGAGTAAATCAGAACTTACGTTGCCTAATCACTGTGCAGTGGTGCCAACGTTTGAGTGCATGACTCTTTATCTGCAACAAAAGTCCTAATATGGGATTCTAGCTGAAGGCTTCCAGGTGGTGTCTTTCATCAGATCAGCCCCTCCTGGGGCCTCACCTTCCCCACTCTATTTCCACCAGATGAGTCCTGCTGAAAGACCATGTCCCAATTTTGGAAGGGTCCTTTGGAAAACAGGAGTGTCTCGCCAAAAAATGACAGCAGGCCCTTTACTTTGTCCTAAATAACAGATATTTGGGTTAGATCACAAACACACGCACACGCACACACACTTGGAAATGCTCTTTTTCCACTTGTTTTTTAAAATCTGATTTCACGTATCTAATACAGACGGTATTTGAGGTTGAGAGTTGTTGTAAGACTATAATAACCATTAGCTGCACTTGTATTCTCTTTAACTTGTAGCTGGAATCTGGTCCACTCAAGTCATTATTTGAAGCATCTACACAACAAAAAATGGCCCCATTTTATTTTATAGTACACTAATAAGAAGACTAACAAGCCGCACTTTATATCAAATTAGACAAAAAGGAGAAATAATATGTTCTTTATTAGACAGTAAACAAACACAACTATATCCTAATTGGACACTGTACACCCAAAAGTGCGTTTTTTTATTTCATCACCACACTTTTTTCAGCCCACACTTTGTAAATCATTGAATTAGGGCATAACTACTCTATAATAAAAACATATAATTTCTAGTTTTTGTCAAATTTGACACAGAGTGTGGGTTGTTATGTTAGTGTACCATTAAGTGTATAATGTCTAATTTGGGTATTACTACTCTCTAATAAACAACATATTATTTATATTTTTATACAAAGCACAGCTTGTTATGTCTTATTAATGTACTGTAAAAAAAAAAGAAAAAAAAGTGTGATCCAAAAAGCAAGAAAAATGATTATGAGGGATAATTTAAAAGCAGATCTCAGTGTACAAGTTTGTAGCCGTCACACGACAGCATGTATATCATCTTCTAAATAATTTTTCATAGCTTATTTATTGTCTGGTGACTGTTCAAACAAACCTATCATTCATCACACTCTCCGTTTGTTAACTGTCCAGTAAAGAGGCCCCAGCCAGCGTTCTTTGTACGTGTCAATACACGAGGCAGCATGGCATTTGACAAGTCATTCTTCTTTTTTCGCCCTTCCTTTCCTGAAGATGAAGAACCCCGGAGGAATGTAGTCCCTTCCAGCTGGTGTGAGAACGCTGTCTGCCCTTGCCCTTTCTCACCTCTGTGGCTCCTTCACACTGGGCTCACACACTGGCACAAAGGACCAGCTTTGTTTCACTCTTTGCTTTCTGTTGATGGCAACCTGCTGCTTCTCTAAGGCTCCTATTATCACATCTGAGTGATGATGTTTTTGTGAAATACTGTATCACATGATCAAAGACATCTTTTAGAACTGCTCTTTGATTGATGTCAGAAATAAAAAAAACATAAATGCAATTAATGTGCTTGGCATTGGGTGCCAAGTGCGCGATTGGTCAACTAGTCCATTAAACGTTGCATGCTAGTCTGCACCAGAATGGTATGTTTTGTTGTTTTGTGGCAGCGGTGATTCACAATTTATTTTTTATTTATTTTATTTGATACTGACTGCTGACTCTTCTTAACCAGCTTGTAGTGACTGCAAGAGCTTAACTGCTAGGCTAAAAGCAAAGTTTACCTAGTTTATTGCTGGCCAAATTTTCTTTCTTTCTTTTCTTTCAGACCAGTCTGAATTTAAGTTTCTGTTTGATTGACAGGGAAATTAGCTGTCTTAGTGTTTTTGATTTCGGAAAATCCTTTCCTGATGCCCGTAACAAATTAATGAGCCCACACTTGTGTGTTTTTTTTCATTTTTTACTGCCATAAAGAAGATCTGTCATTTTGCTGGCTTTGCTTTTTTTGCACTGAGCCAAACAATGAATTACATATGTGTTGGTGACTTTGCTTTCTGAACAATAACAACCTCAACCTCGTCATCTGCCCTATTTGTAGACATTTGCTTTGCTTGCTTTGGTTGCTGTTCTTCTTCTTTGAGTTAGCTGCTGCTAACTGCTGCTTTTTAAATCCACTGGTGGTGGGCTGCACACATACGTTGCACACACATCAAAATGTCACACCCTTGTCTTGTTCCTTTTTACACAGACATGGTTGCTTCAGCTCTGTTATTGCCTCCACTGCTAGCTTAAATGCAGAACAATGTCTCTCCATTGCATGTTCATACATTATATACCATACAGAATGGCGAGGTGGAATAACGGTTTTGTATTCCTGGGTAAAACAGGCTGTATAAAAGGGGCTTGTGTTTGTCACTTTCAATGTTAGATTAAAACAGATATAGGTTAAATATGTCTCTTTTGGGCTTTTAGAATTTCCAGACTTTAGGATAGTAGCTCAACAAGTGTCCTTGGAGCTTACAGCTCACCTTTTACCCCAGCCTGGCTGACATATTTACTTTCCATCACTGCTGGTACATGATATTAAATATTTTACATTGAGCATTTCTGACAAGGCAGATGATCCAGCACAAATGAAATGAGGGTAAGATCAAGTAGGACAAGACAAGTGACCCAAGGGCACGCCTCCCTGCCTCCCCTACTGGGTTTGAATTTTTGTGAATGCGGATGAAGCGGCTGCTCCCGAACCCCCACCAAGCTGCTGTCAGAGAACATGGCTTTTGCAGGCATGTATGATTGATGAGTGAGATGCCCTTGGAGCAGCAGGATATATATTTCTCCCCATTGTTCCATTTAACCAGAAAAGGCACTTCTGCTCGGGTACTTACAGTACTGTTAAGCACTGCAGCATTCAGGGTGAGCTATGACTGATCTGCACCACTTATTGTATCTCAACAAAGACATGTCTGGTTGAAACCTTACCAACATAACAACTTCACTGTTGGCGCTACTGCAACATTTTATACCCTTTCTGTCATTAGCCTTCACTTGTTTTGGCTCCATTCAGGATTATGAAGAATTATATTTAATGTTCTACATTCTTAACTATTGAAATCTGTACATTTATACCCTCAACTGCACTAGTTTAGTGTACTGACACTGGTTGTGGTTTTTTGTAGGTCTAACATACGATTCAGATACACGAGCAGCCAGTTCTTGTTTCGTAACTGCGCTGACAACTTTTTTGTCTTTTGATATTATAGGTTCAGACAGCACATGTCAGCACCCATCACTAAAGACATTCAGTGGTAGCACAGCCAGTAAAGTCTTTAGTCATATGCACACATGCTTGCTTGGTCTCTCCCAGCTGTCTCACTTTACACAGTGGCTCCTGTGTTCCTCTGGGAATGAGCCTTGTCATCCATCTCTTCAAAGCCCTCTGATTTATGTCTGCATTTAAAGGTAGGGAGAAATGTGCCCACTTCCATCTCATCTGTTCGGCTGTGGCCTCATATGCTGCTTGTAATTGGTCAAGTATTTTTTTTCAGCTAACAGTGACAGTTTACCAACAGGTGTCCACATCATCTGTCAAGGAAGATGAAAAATAACAAGGCTCAATATCAGTAATGGAAAAGTGTTTTACTACCTTTCGTTGCACATAATATAAGAACTCAAACAATGCAGTTGATATTGTTTTACATCACTTCTTTACAAATAAACCTAATACTGTTACCTGTGAAAACAGGGGTAATGAAACAAAGCAGACAATTTAACAAATTATATCACAGTATGCAAGTAGAATGTATACCCCCTGTCTTTCACAGACAATTTTATAATTTCAGTTTCAGTTTTACAAGCTAATATCACTTTAAATAGTGTCCTCTTACTGTTCAGCTATCAAAGAAAGGAGGAGTTAAAACAATTAGTGAATATGGTTTGTTTTTTGTTTTTTACCCCAGCAAAAACACAAAAGGCTTCTTTACTTAAGGTGCCATTTGAATATATAGTTAACAGAGATTGTACAGTTTTTAAACACATGAACACAAAAATTGAACATCACTCAAATATAAGGCAGGAAATAAAGCTCTTTTTAGTATGGAAATCAAAAATCAAATAAACTAAATGTGATTATACATTTAGTTTATTATCATAAAGAAATTTATATAGCATTTGTCATTTTAAGCCAAGTTGATTGCGCATATTTGGGGATGGCAGTAATGAAAAACTTGACTTTTCCCTTAGCAGCACCATGAGGTTGACATTTTTGGTTTGGACTCAACAACTATTCGATGGATTGTCATGGAATCTGGTATAGACACCCGTAACCCCCTCAGGATAAATGTCACAACTTTCAAAATGTCAAACTTTTACACAGCTTAGGTAACTTTAGCATTGGATTTGGCTAAGTTCGTAAACTAAATGCATGTTCACAAATCTGGTAGCCACATCTGACGGCTGACATTTTGCCGTGAATTACTTTCCCTGGTGAGATGATGGTATGTTTTTAATGTGTAATGTGTAAATTGTGTTATAGAGTTCAAGGGAGACACTTTTCTTCCATCACTCTCTTCCTCCCCTCCTTGCACGTGCCGCTTCTGGCTACGTCATCACATACAGCTGTTATCTTGTTGGTCGCACTCTGAAAGGTCAGCCATTGATTGATTGATTATATAGACTGAGTATATAAATGCAGGAACGAGCATTTTCTTTTTCCTTTATTGTACCCTCTCCCAAACCTATGCCCTTGCAAAAGAGAGAGATGCATTCTTACTGGCACTTTTACTTATTTTCCTTCATATTCAGTGCCTTCACTGTTGCTGAAGTTTTTACATCCAAAGGGATGTAATTTACTGTCTGAACACCTGTTAACTTGCTTAAGAACCTGAAAAAAAACTTTTCCTCCATATCCATACTACCCACATCACACACATAGATAAAATATAATCCATTGAAACTCCCGTCTTTTAGCTGCTTTTTCAATTATATGCCAGCTGACAAGATTATGGTCAATGAACCCACCAATAAAGAGTGTTTGGGTGATATTAAGTTACAGACGGGTTTGCGGGATATCTGACTTCAGATTTCACACTTTGATGGGGGAGTTTACGACTTCCCTAATGGAGCTCAGGCTCACCCCGGCCCTCCTCCCTTCATCCCACTCCAGCTTCCTCCTCTCATGCCTCCAATGTTACAGTCCAGAGATAAATCCTTTTCATAGGCAGGCCAATGAAGTGAACTTACACTACCCTTATGAAAGGCTTTACTCACTTCCTGTAGTAGTGGCTGAAGGTTCAGGGGTGAGTGGGCTGCGCTAATGTCAACACTGCAGAGCTAGTGATTCTTTCGTCCAAAGCCCCTTAGGAAAACAAGAGCGGGCAGAATATTACGTTCCCTCAACTGGTTTGCGTGGTTCATGGTCCATGGGAATCATGCCCTGCAGTGAAAAAGAAAGGAGACCAGAGGATTCATTTAATCCTGTAGTTCATAGGGGAACTGATATATCTTAGGTAGGGAGGAGATATATTGAAACACAGAGGCCCCTTTGTGCTACTTTTTATGTATTGTAATTAAATTTGCCTTATTTTATCTGTACATTATTGGAAAAGTGCATTTAGAACGCATTAAGTTTCATTATCATCTTCCTCTGCTCCATTGTTTTTTCATGTAGGGAATTATGACATTGTTATATGAGGCATGTGTTGACATGTGTAAGGTAATCTTCACTGCTTTGAGTTTCTTATGCATCTATAGAAACACAATCAGCTTGCTCGCTGAGGGATACTGGGAACTCGACATGTGAGGATGTGTATACACACACAGGGGGAAGGTTCTGTTTGTTTATCTTCGGAAATGGCTTTGTGGGAATATCAGATTTGTCCCTAACTGGCACACAGACTGACATCACTTCCTGTACCCAAAACTTGGCTCAGTGCCGCCGTGTGGCAGGCAACAAAGTGCATTCTTTGGAAACAGAGGCGTTTATCTCTAGTTAGATAGGAGAAGGCTCTATTGATGAATGCACCTAGTAAGAAAGGTCTTGCTTTTGTACTCTTTAAATTTTTAAAATACAATAAATGATCCACATTTAAACTTGGAGTTTTGCCAGAACAGAAAGAAACCGATAGTCTTTGATGATATGGTATTAATGACTGGTAATTTTATTTAGACCTGAAAACATGAATTAATTTGTCACAAAAAAAGAGAAATATTCATCAACCAATATGATTATTGGCTATTTTTTTGAGTATTTTTAAAGCAAAAATGCTCAACATTTACCAGTTCCAGGTTCTTAAACACACATTATGTAAGTTCTGTCTCGAGGGGTCTCTCACATGAAAACAATAACAAAAGACGTAGTTTGATGACATCATGAAGTAACATGGTATCATGGGAGTTGTTGTCTTCATTGTTAAAGGAACAGTTCACCCAAAAATGAAAATTCAGTCATTATCTACTCACCCTCATGGCAATTGAGGGTTGGGTTTATGTCGTTAGTCCACACAACACTCCAGCAGTGTTTTGTGGACTAAAAAACTAAACCTGACCTTCAGTCGGTATGAGGTTGAGTAGATAATAACTGAATTTTCATTTTTGGGTGAGTATCTAGCAACTACCATTGCCAGTGAAAATCTATATGACGTGAGGCAGACATCATTGACGGTCAAGATAATGTATTATAGTTTTATTCACGGTATATATAGTCACGTTCATGACTTCCTTCCTCACTTTTCCTAGAAGTTACAGCAAATAGCAGCTTGTAAGAGACCCACTGTTACCTTGAATACATTACTTACTTGTCCTGGTTTAACCATTGTTGTTAACATATGGGATAATGTCAGTACACAGCTCAACAAAATATACAACATATGAAAGTGTTTTCAGACATTTTAATGCAAAAATGTTACAGGACATATTATAGTTTTAATAGTGAGGATTTTATTTTTATAGAGAAAATATTTTTAGGTTTTCAAGTATTGGTCAGGTAGATCACCGTGAGTTATAAGAAATTATGATTTTTCTGTATTTTATGACATTCTGTAGCTAATAGTTGCAACCCAGATTTTCTCAATATTTTGTGCCAGATACTGATGGTGACTTGCATTCTTTGGTTTTTCAATTTATGTTTCATACATTACAGTATGTTGGTGGAGTAATCCCAGATACCATGCAACTATCGTAAAATGTGTGATAATATGACATCAGCCTACATGAAGGTGAAGTATTCATTTTGTATTGTTTGTGCTCATGTGGATATATATAGTGAAACTACAAACACAGAACACTTTGAAGCATTTAAACACACAAAAAAATATGTATTCTAACTTTAAGCCAACTACCCCAAAATTCTTTTAATTTCTGTCCAGTTTCACTGATGTCTCTGCAGTTTTTTTTAAGTATGAGGCTGGTTTTGTTATGTGAATATAACAGGTTCAGACAGAACTGCAAGACAGGCAGTAGTCTGCATAATGTCAGTTTTTATAGAGATTGTTTCTCCTTTAAAATACAATGTGGTTGCACTTGCAGTCTGGTGAAAGGTGTGAAAATGGAAGCGGGCCTTGTAATCATCTTCATTTCATCACAAATTACAACAACTTAAGTACAACATATCTGAAAGAGATACTAGTAGTTAAATCATAAAAGAGATTTTAGTCCAAAAGGAGCCTGCCAAAGAATGTGAAAGGTGCCTGGCGACATCACTGCCTGGACCTCACACTGTTAAATTACATCAAAAGAGAGTATTTATGCAGTCTCTCTTTCTGTAATTTGGATTTACTATGTTCACTTCCTGTCTGGTCTCTAACACTGTCACAGTCAAGCGTATGTGCATTTAAGGCAGTGTAAAATAATAATAAAGAATATAATTAATATCTTTTTACAGAAAATAAATTCCTCTTGCAAATGGTCTTGTAATGCCATATCCGGTGTTGCTGTTAGAATCAGTCAGTGTATATTGAATGCTAATCCCCAAAGAAGGCGTAACTGAAGAAATATACATTCAACCGGGGGTGGTTAGGAGGAAAAGAGGTATATTAAGGTGCATGTCAATCTCAAGGCGTTCATGTTCCTGTTACTTTTTGTGTAGAATGAGTCACACTGGGAGGAATCTATGAACTGTGCAGGGAGGAGCCTATGTTTTCTCAACCTATGTGTGTATGCAGAGTAAATTTCTAATTATGTGATCTCAGATCTTACAGTTCAACCTACCTTTAGCACTTTCATGTGAAGTAACATTTCAATTTAATCTTAGTCTTCAATCTAAGAGTTAACCGTTTTTGCACAGTAAGCCCGATAAAATGTGTAATTTTATACAATGTTTTGTGGCAATTTGTCTGCTGTGACATGATTCACTGCTTACTTTTTTTTGACCAGATACTTCTTTACTAGTAGAGTATTATCAAGCACCTGTTACTAATTTTAATACCAAAAAAAGAAGAAGAGTATCAAGCGTATAAAGTGGTTCAGGCAAACTCCAGCTCAAGTCATGCAACTTCCTGTGACTGTGCCCACCCACAGTCAAAGAAGAATGGCATGACAAAAAGTGGCAATGAAAGTTTATCTGAATGAGGCTGTCATTTTTTCCAACTGGTAAACTCCCTTCTCATTTTCACAGCTAAAATAATGGACTGTTACGTGTGGTTTGTACACCTGTGACATTTGTCATACTTGCCGGTTCTGAGGCGTGCTGCCTGTCTGCAGAGTGCAATGAAAGCCTCTGTTTATCTTTACGAGAGCAAATTTAATGTTTACGGCACCGTTTAGTTTGATTGTGACCATGCAGAGATGTCTCGAGCTGATCTGCAGGATTCTGGATAGCAGCCGAAAACAAGCATCTTTTAATAGAGCCTATAATCTAAAAAAAGAGTCTGATCAATTTCAGATTCTTTCTTCGTTTGCTCCAGGTATGCCAGCTGTCAAAAACACCCCACTGAGCCTTGTTACAGCGTGTTAATGTCTCCTAATGCAGTGTTGTCTGTGTGTGTGTGTGTGTGAACCACAGAGCGCAACAAGCAGCTGGATGGCCTGTGGGTGGTACCCGGTCTAGTTCAGATTGTTTTGAATACTTTTTTTTTTCTTTCTTTCAGATTTTCAGATTACAACAGTAGCATAAATCCCAGCATGCAAAACTGAAAGAGCAGATTTGAATTTGTGAAAGGAGTGCGTTGAATCACTAGAAGGCATGTTTGAGAAATTTACACATTTGCAACACTGCAAACATTACAATACAACACAGATACAGACACCCAAATTTAAACTCAATCAAAGTAGTTAAAGTTTTACTTTACCACTCAAAACATAGTTTCAGTTAAATTGTTGATGTGATTTACAGCTGGGCAGGGGGTTGAATTGTGGCGATGATGAGATATTAATGTTGAATCTGTTGGGCTGGATCAGGATCTGACTTTCTTGTCCATGTTAGCATTTGGTCATAAAGCCTAATCTGTCTCTGATTTAGCTTGATTCTTTTAGGCTTTTTGCACCAACATGTAACCAGCCATGTTCTGGTTTAGGAACCTAATTCTGAACCGAGCCTTTCCACCAAAAGTAAATTGGTTCAAAATAAATCGGTTCAGTGTCATACTCTACAGGTTGTTGTACATTGTGCAACACCCTCTGCTGATGATATCTTTGATAAAATTAGGAATGGCTTGATACTCCTTTTTCTTGCTCAGTACCAATGACGGTGGTTTGTTGGATTGAGATTGATTTACAGTATAATAAAGGTACAGTACAGGTCGGATCATTCATCTTTATGCAATGGACAGTATCAGATTTTGCCAAGTTCTGGGGAAATGAGGCATCTCACCACTTGATTCCACTGTCTTCAAGATAAATGTTAAACCCGAAATGTGCACTGAAATTACCCTGCACATCTTTTGGTAACAGATCATTTTCATGTAATTTTCTGCGGTTTGGAGATATTAGTTTATCGCTCCCCGCAATACAATTGTACTCTTAAGTTTACCACGGTAATTTGGTACTGTGGTACCAGAACAATGTGGTAAGCTGCAAAAGGGTCTATATGGACACAAAAGACTTTTTTTTGCATATTCAGTCATAGGAAGTAGTCAGGATTACACTATCCGCCATTTATCTTTTATATAGTTGCTGCTCTCATCTCTCTGAAGACATTTAATACATTTGGAGATTACTGTTACAGCTGGAGTATCAGATTCACCATCTGATTTTGCTGTATCTGTTAGGTTAGATATTTGTGGTATAGTTTACAGAATGTCTGGTGGGCCCAGGCTCGACTTGTTTTTCAGGCACATTGAACAACGGCTTCTCTCATTCGTCTGCTGTGGGCGTTTGGCCTGGCCAGCTAAAAGGCACTAGTAGCAGCTGGACAGGACATATTCTGTACTCCACCAATGACCGAGGAAACAGAAACGGGGGAGAAAGGCAGACAGACAAGGTGACAGAAGACACAAAGCTGTGGCAGGGCCTACAGTCTCCAGCGTATAAGTGATGGGACTGATACTTCATTTCAACCCGATAGAACAACTGAATGAGTGTTGAAGGTCTTTGACTGCTGTTTATTTTAAAGGTTAAGAGGTCATTTTATCATACTTGAATAGCAGTGAATAATTTGCGTGAAACTTCTATCAATAAAGTTAACACAGATGGTTCATTTGAAAGCATTAATTGATTTCCTGTGATTCTAAATAATGATTTGACAAAATACACAATATATATAAATAGAACTATAAGAAATAAATCTCCACTAGTTGCCAGTTGCCAGTATAGGCTTCTGTGCTGGATGATTTGAACAAAATGCATGAATCACTAATAGATCAAGCTGGTCTAATAAAAATTTGAATTAGCCATGGATCAAGTGAGGATGTATAATGTGTAAGGAGGCGCTCATTTGATGAACCCATAGATCTTTATCATACAACTGTGTAATTCTCCTCAGCTCTAGTAACCCACAACTTAAAGCAATATTCCACGTTGTGAGAATAACCCACTCAGTATGTACTCACCACTATGCCGATGTGATGATGGGTGAAGGTCTTCAGTTCACAAAACAATCCTGGAGTTTTATGAGAAACAGGGTAGCAGCCTCATCCAGTACAATGGCAGTGAATGGTGACCACGGATAAAACGTTAAAAAAAGAACACAAAACGTCTCCTCTGGGGACTATGACGTTTCCAATTTTTATGACAATCCAAGTATTAGTTGTGGTCACCTTGTCATAGACTAAAGTGTCTGTCATTGAGTTGTTGTTGTCATTGTGTCATTGGACATTATGCCCAATGGTGCAGATGAAAGGTTGGGACTTCTGGGGACAATGAATATCTAGGAATTCTTTCTTAAAAGCCTTGTGAGTATTTGTTGAGATTTCTTGCTCTAGAGTAAAATATTGCCCAGACTGACTGATATTGCCTTTCTTAGACTCAAAAACAACACCATAAAACTTTGAATGCCCTGCTTTTCTATCCATGTGGTACCCTTTTTCCTCCGTTTTCTCTCCCCAGCAATTTTAAAAGTCAAATCGTTGCCCAACATGTATTGTAATCTTTTGGCAGTCTCCCAGAAAGTACTACATTTTTCTTTGTTTGTCTGGCAGTTGTTTGTTATTCTCCATGTGTGAGGGGAAAAAGTGAGTTGGAGTGCCCTCAGACGTGTTTGTGGGAGTGAGGTTTGATGACATGGTTAGTGAGGGAATAGGCTGCGGTCCTTTGGGAGGAAGAGGGAGGTGGGATGGGGGGGGGGGCAGGGGTTGAAATACTGATGCACCACAGGTTTTTGCCATTAAGCCTTGTCCTTTTATCACTATAGCGAGATGTTGCCATTTTTTAATATATGTATCCTCCCTATAAGAGTTAAGATAATCTCTTTGGGATTGGAGTGAATTCACAAGCAACAAGAGACAGCACAAAGTCCAGGTTGAGACATCTGTCAAGGGCTTTGGGATTTGTCTCAAGAGACAAATATGGTAACAATAAAGCCTCTGTGTTTTTCTCACAACAGGGAGACGGGAGCTATGCCATACATGGTCTCTGGCTTTATGATGATCTAACATAGGCTTATTGGATAGCACGGAAAGAGAAAACAATAGCTATGTGTTCTGAGCTAAAAAAAAAAAAAGGCCCCCCTAGCTGTACCCCACTGAGGCTCTGTGTTTTTGGAGTCAGTTAAGGAGAATTTAACACTGTTATCTAACTGTCTTTCACTTAGACTTTAATGATTTCCAAATGTTCCATCTGATTGCTATTGGCACCCTTTGCGTGTTTAGCGTGATATGTTTGAATATTGAGCAGGTTTTGTCTGGCACCAGGGCTGTAGGGTAAAATACAAGGTTTGACCCCTGGGAAAAAATCTGGCCACAGGCGTTGTCATAGGATACACAACTCTCTAATGGAAAAGAGTTGGTGTTTTTCTGCCACCCTGACTTCATGTGGGTGTATCCTTGTGTACTGTATGAGCAAGTTACACCCTGTATGTGTTTAAGTGGGTTGTGCAGATGGAAAGCGTGCAGGTAGTTTACACAGGAAAAGCTCAGGTTGTGGTGAGGTTTGTTAACCACCTGAAACCTTGTGGCGGGATAAAAAGGAAGTTCCACATAATGCAAGAGCAAAGTGTGGATGGTAAGTGCAAGCCTGCAAACAAGTTAATCAGTGTTTAAATCAAGTGGTCCAAACGTACACAGGTCACTGAACAGTTCATTACAGCTGACTGTGCAGCAGACAAAACACAGATAGAGACCCAACAGACTGAGCTTCACTGTCCTCACACCGTGCTGAGGGCTGCTGTGTTTGATTGACCGGGCTCAGTCACTGCTTTCTCACAGTCATGGCTGTTATGATGTCTCTGACTGGAATGAGAGTAGGGCTGGGCAATAAAGCTGAAAAATTCATAATAATAAAATGTGTCATTTCAGATAGTTATTGATCATTTTTAGTGATCTATTTTTAATAAAGGCCAATTGAATATGAGGCCTAATTTAGAATTTAACTGCCTTACTTTGAATTTAACCTAATAGACTGCCACATACTTCAGCTTACCTGTCCTTTTTTATTACCAGTTTCCCCACTGTCTGCACTCATTTTCTCACTCTACACTATTTCTGTTGTTTTGTCACAGGTCAATGGGGCAATCAAACAACATGTGTTAAAGAATGCTCCATTATCAAACAATATGATGGCTGTTTATGAGCCAGGGAAAACTTGTTATGTATTTTCATGGTGTTTGCATTTAATGCATTAAGTGAAACTGTTGAACTATTGTACAATTTTCTCATCGCTATTAATGAAGTGGCTATCACTTAGGGTTGCAAATTGTAAGCCCTTTCCTCAATGATCAATTAATCCCCATTAAAAATACTTATACCAAACAATACCAAATGCGTTTTTTTTCCTCTTCAATCAAAGCTTTCATTCCATAGCAACATCTTGCATATTGTCGGACAGCATTACGTAGCCTATGAAACATATAAAGACGTAAAGGCCTATATATTAAACACATATGTAGGCACTCATGAAAATGATCTTTGTTACATTTCAAATCTTTATTTGATAGTAGATTGATTAAATAAAATACCAAAAAAAACCTTAATGACCAATTACTCGATCATTGATAAATTGTTCATCCTTAATAATACTATTGTCTTATTGCCCAGGTCTAAATGAGAGCATCTGATTGTCAAAGACAGATAATCATGTATCCATATCTCTTTTTAGTTGTAATGCCTCAAAATAAAATTTCGTGGGTAATAAAAGTTAATGTTTTAGTTTGACTACTTTATTTTCCCATTGTCAATGCAATTTCTCATAAAAAGTTGTAAGATTGTTCATAAGAGAGCTATTTTTTTCTTAATCTTTTCTTCTCTTAGACGAGCACTCCATTAATCAAGCATTGCACTTTTATAGGCAGTCAGTTTAAAAAAATCATCTAAATGGATTGAGCAGAACCAGAGATAACATCTTTTTTATTCCACGCATTCCTCTTCCTTGTCAAAATCTGGCAACTACATTATATACAATGCAACTCAACCACCTACAGTCTGGTTGGAGATTCGGCCGATTATTATTTTTGCAGTTTTCATTCACAGTCACAGAAGTACATTAGAAAAAAGGCTCCATTTTACCAGACTTAATTATTGGCTGAAATTCTGATATTGGCACAATAATAGTGTATTGGCAGCTGATAAATTGTACATCCCTGCTATTTTGGGAGTCATCACTTGTTCATCGAACACAATCATTGATTCACTTTGGAAAGGCTTGTGTCGTAAAGACAAAGAGGACTTTGTACTTCAGGCGTCTGTTGCAACAAAGAAAGCAGTTTCTTTATAGAGTGAGAGGGATAAGGGAAAGGTGACTGTCAGTGGGAATCATAATGAAGACTGAAATCTGTCAGTCAAAAAAGAAAGTCTGAAAGTGAAGTATATGAATTATAGCTTTCCCATTGACGTGACCTTTTTAGAGCCCTTCACTACAGTGATATGCTAATTTGTTATGCTTTGTAAAGCCGATCAAAAAGTTGGACAGTGTGAACTTGATCATTACTCTAGATTGTTTTTTAACTTAAATGATCAGCCCACTCTCATGTCAAAGCATGTAATACGTTGAAGACCTGCAATATCACATGAGAATCCATCTTGCCTGCTTCAAGTTATGTGTTTGCATTCACATCAAAATTGGTGCAGCCAATCAGTGTTCTAGGAGGGACTAGTGTCAGCTATGGGCGTGGTTTTAGGTGTGACGACAGCGAGAAGCGTCCATGGAAGCGACTCGTCTCGGAACAAAAAATGGCAGCTCCTGAAGAGGTTAGCACAGATACTGTGATAGCATCACTTATATCAGAACTGGAGAGTATTTCTTCATTGAGAATAGAGCAAAAAATGGCAATGAAGACTTTTATATATATATATATATATATATATATATATATAAAAGATGTTTTCACTCTTCTCCTGACTGGCTCTGGCCAGAGTTTGATCTGATTGGTTGAAGTTAGCCCATGTTAGACATGATAGACAGATGGTTCATCCAGTCACCTGCCAAGTGTTTTTCTTTTTGAAAGTGCCAGCCCTTTTCCAAACAGTTTCTGAGGATGACTTCCCGGATGGTTCTGTGTAACAAACAATCTGGCATGTCGGGTTGGAATCACTCTGGACTGCAATCAAACAAAATTGCCAACCCTATTTCTTCCCTTGTTGATCTAACTTTTAAAAAAAAAGTTAAAATATTCTTTTCCTCTTTTTGTTGGGGACCCCCCATAGCCCACTCAAGGCCCATATTGGTGCGATTCCTGTGTCGGAGAGATTGTTTTAAGGTTTTTAACCCAAACCATCATGCTCTCTTACACCTAACCAACAAGTTTTGGTGCTTTAACCTAAATGTCTCTCATCAGGCTTTATTTTGCAAGTCTTAACTGTATGTCGCTAACCTGACCACACTCTAGGCAAGGCAAGCCAAAACGTGACTCTGTCATGTTGGATTAGTGGATCTGTTACAGGCTTTGGCATGACACCAGGTTGAAATTGTACAGGAGCGTGTCACATCTCCAAGGCAACTAGTGAAGACCACAGCTAATGGTTAGTTTACAGGCTTTTAAAAGAGAGAGTGTACTTAAACTGTAAAGTGGCAAACTGGTTCTCCTCCGCAGTGATTATAGAAGGTCAAATTTGGCCATTAAAGGAAAATAAAAACAGTTGAAGTTCCCTTAAAGCAATCACAATTTGAATGCTGGGTGTTGATTATAAGTCTCACACAGTACACAGCCTATTGATGGTCACAATGTGTGACGCTACTCTGGACAGAGGAAACACCTTCATTATAAGGGATTGGGAAAAAGTGCATTTACTGTTGATTGTTTATGTGCAATGTGCTGGTACATGTTGCTTGTTAGAATTACTGTACAGTAAAAAAACAAACAAATGCAAGTTGAATGTATTAATGAAAGTGTTAAAAAGTAGACGACTGCTTCTCGATCATTGCGGTCATGGAACGTCACATCAACACAGTGTTCTACTGTGTATACAGTCGAATAAAGTGCTCATACGGGATTTACATAAATAAGTCAACATCATGTGAAACATGGTATTTGAATCCTTGCACATACTGTAACATTTGCTTCATACAGTGTTCTTTTCTTCACTGTAGGACCATTGTCTCGCAGCCCATGTGAGCTGCTGCCAGTGGGGATGGGACACCCAGTGCAGGCCGCGCTGAAGAGCTTCACTGCCTTGTCAGGCTGTGCAAGCAGGGGCACCACCAGTCTCCCTCAGGAGGTCCACGTCATCAACCTGAGAGGACATGCTCCAGAGGGACCAGACAATACCTTGGTAGAAGTGAGTCAGAATCTAAACTTGAATTATATTGTCTACCACCATAAATTAACTCCTCAATAAAAAAAAACTCACCGTAAAGATTAGACTTTGAACCAGTACAGTGGCAAAGCGTTCAACAATTTTCTAAACCCACTTTGTATGTTTTTTCTAAACCCATTTCAACCCATGTGTATTGTTTTTTTATAACATTAATAATATATTCCAGTTAGAGATGATCTGCCTTCCACGTTGTCTCATCTTCTTACAGTTTCATTGTTCAGCCTGATATTTTCCCTTCCCTTGGTTGCTCTACTTTGATCAGTGACCCTGATCATGGCAGCCCGTCCTTTTCCCTTTTGCTTAGAGGAAGTTTCTTGGCCAAAGCTACGGAGGAAAGGCTCAGTCACGCTAGAGTGGCACAGTAAAGCTCATCCACAAAAAGGTGGCACTCGAGGCTTGTCGTCTAAGGATTATCCCAAGGCCTGTTGGTGAACTACTCTATTTGTGCTACATTTCAGCTGCGTGATACAGCTTCGCTTGACTTGACAGGCTTTGGTACCAGGTACTTTGCTCAATTTTGTTTAGGCGGGATTCTTTAGCTGTTATAGCAACACCGGATGAAACTGCTGTGACACCAGCTTCAACGTGACACAAACACACAGGAACAATGGAAGATGTTCTTTCCTTTTGAGAGCCTTTCATCAGCAACCACACAGAGGAGCGTCTGCACTTCATCAATTAACATACGTGGTGGTTTTGCAGGCTGCCATGTTTTACAATCTGAGTAGAGTGACTATAAAAGCAACCGATGTGAAGGATTTCAGCGTCACGCAAATGACAATTTTACTAATTACAGTTCTCTCTGACCAGTCAGTGGTATGCAGTGTTTTTGCTCAGCTGTTATTGGCTCAGCTCGCTTGGAACTTTGACCAGGTTGAGACCAAAAAGGTACTAGGTACTGTCCATAACGAAAAAGAATGAGTAGAGGCAAGTTGAGCTGAGCTGTACTAAGTTGTACCATACAGTGTAAACACAACATTGGTGAGCTGCTGGCATACTTGCAAGCCAGGAACATGATGATATTTGTGCTAGTCAGTCACAATAGCTCTCCAACGTTTTTTCTGTTTTCTCTGTGCTGTTTATCTCAGCTGTCATTTTGTTCCCAGGATTATACAACATTTCATTGAATTACATTGAATTATCAAAGAGGAAAAAAACACTCTCCGAGCTAGCAAGCTTGCTGACCGTTCATTTGCAAACTCAACAGCTCAGTCACTAATGACTCAGTAAGTTCGCACAATTTTTTCAAGAGTCGTACTTGCACCATTGTCTCTCATGTATAAAAACCATGCCTCCTCTGTGGAGAAGTTAATACTGAGACAGGAGAGAGTTAAATAAAAGTGAGTGCCGCAGCCAAACCTCATGATCAGATGGGCTTAACTTACCTAACACGGCTTTCAAGAGAAAACCAAGACAGTGATTAGTTAGTCATTTAAATGGCTGTCGGCTTTTGCCAACCACTTATTTGTTTTGAGCAGATCTCTTTATTGGGCTCATTCAAACTGTCAGCACATCTAAGTATCTCCATAGTGTTCCTAAAGTTGATGTCGGTTTTGAAACTGCTCCCACCCTGTCTTCAGGTGTTATACAGGACGTCTCATGGCAGGACTCCTCAAAGTTAGCCATAGTTTGAAGATGAATCATAGGCCCACGGCCTGTAAAAACGCTGCGTCTGGATTTTAAACTGTCCCAAGTTCCCATCCCCCTCAGTCATGGCAGTGTGAAAAGCAGCATGTATAGACTTGCCATTGCAAGTTTGCTGCTGATGTAGGCTTAAACTCTGCCAAGGCCAAACATACAGAGAGGCACTGTGTGTAAGTGTGCTGCATCAGCCTGCAAATACAGAAATTACTCTCTGGCTTCAGTGGATGCTTGTTCTGAAGCTTTACTAGATGAACTTAAATGATAGATTTCTTTACCCAAAACAATGGGGAGGATTTGTCTTTTGATGTAATCCCCACAATGTGATGTTGAGGAGTTCAGGCAGTAACAGGACTTCATCCGTTTTTTTAAAATTACATTCTATAACATTATGTACGGTTAAGCAGTAATTTCACCATTAACAGAGCAATGGTTTCAAGTGCAAAAGAGACATCGCAAAGGATACCATGTAATGAGTCAAATTAGGCTCAAAATGTTACAACTTTTAAACATTTGTTTTCCCTGCTTGATAGTAATGTAAACTCTCAAACTTTTTATTGTCTACAAATGGAGCAATCCAGGTGATAAATTACCCAATCAATATTTATGTAATTATAGTGTGGTCTCTGGGTTTGCATGCATACCATGACTGTAAAATCTTGTGAAACAGACTTCTGCGTCTAACCTTAAAAGTGAAAAGACAAACAAGAACAAAGAAAAAAATCCACATCTGCTTTTTAGAAATCTTTTAGCTTTAACAAAGATTTGGAACAAAAAATAACAACTCATTATTTTCAGTTTGAGTTCTGGAATATCTGCAAATATCTCAAAAATAAATATATCTCAGTGTGATATTTTTATTAGTGTTATTCAGCCTTAGTATTATGTATGACAACACGTCTTTCTGTCTGTCATATAGCTGCAGTGCAAAGTGGCCATGACATTCCAGGCAACTATCTGATGTAAAGTTTGTATAGTTATCCCAGAAATTGAAGTGAGCCAGTCACATCAAGATAAGCCTTTTAATCCAAGGATTTCAGGTGGTGTACTCGTTACCACTTAATTCAACACATACCGTATGCTCCTCTGAGTGTTCGAGACTACTTGCAGACTACTGGAGTGCCCTGCCAAGTGAGAGGGTTTTGTTGTGTTTCATCTTGCCACAGGTATACTTGTGTCAAGGTGGATTAGAATTAGACACAGGAAGACATTCATACAAAACCAACAGAACTGGGTTTTGACTATACCTGCCTGATAAGATTTTGGTCTCAATGAATTCCAAACCTTCACAAACACTCAGACTAGTTGAGTGGCATTTAATGGGACAGAAGGCATCAAGGCATCTGTAAGGTATTTTCAAGACAAGATCTTTTCTGTTTTTAAACTTCAAGCAGAAAATCTGTTACATTTTATGAATCTTGAAATTTGGCCACATTCATTCTACATTATTTGTTTTTTTTTTTAACAGATGCATGGAATAATTTGTTCAGTAAATGACCACTCACAGCATAAATGTTATGGATAGCCCAGTGAAACCTTTAGTTTGAAGGTCTGTGAAACCCATCTCTTCACGTCAATTTATCCAGCTGTTGGTAACCCATCACCTCCATGGTCAAGTGAGGACTGTTGTGGAGGAGGCAGAAATCCAGCTGTCTGTTCCCCTGCCTACAGCCTTGGCTACAGAAGGTCACAACGCCTCTGGATGAGATTAGGTGGCCCTGCTGAAGCTCATTCTGTGAGGGAAGGTGTCTGCCGTGACAAGATAAGATCTGGTAAAGGACGCTCAGGCACTCTGCCCACTCCCTCCCTGGTTCCTGATTGCATTTCCACCTGGGTTGTGGGCACAGATTGGCCTGTTCGGACACAAGTGCTTAGCCTTCAACAAAGCTGTGTTGGAGGGCACACAGTGCGTCACACTGTGCTCTCATCAAACAATCTGCCCCTGATCTTTCGTGACAGCAAGAGGTGATAATCCAGTGGAAAAAAAGAGTTACAACTTAAAACGAAGGGGCTCTGAATCAAATCCTTGGCTGCGTTTGGACAAGGCTGCTCTCACTTAAAAGGCTGTGAAAGTGAAGTGAAGAACCACGTTGCTCTTGATTACTTATCCGTGACCACTGCAAGTCTAACCCATGAAACCTATTCTTCATTACTGAAGCAAATTGAAATCATAGGGGTTCATCTTATTGAGTGGAAGGTTTCTTGAACCTCCTGAAAAACAGACTGTCTTCTCCAAACCATTAAACTCCACAACCTCTTCTCTTAAAGGAATACTGCACTGAGAATAAGTTAAATATCAAACCTTAACACCTTAAATCTTGAAAGAAGATCATAGCCTTCTCCTTTATTTAGGAAAATAGCTGTAGTCGGTTTGGATTCTCACAGTATCCCAGTTTCAAGAAAAACTGAAACGCCTACATAAATGGCTCAAACTACACTTGCAGCATAATCCATTTCTCCGCTGTCCATCCCCTGTGTATACCAAAATGTGGCTATGTATACAGCCAGTTACTTTGTTGTTGGTTAAGATCATCTATGCTTAAGATGTCTTTGGCCTAAGACCATAACCAATAACCTATTTGTTGAATATAATAAATTCACATTTGTACCTCTGAGATTACACTTCAAATGTTAGATAAGTTAGCCTTCGTCTGTGTTTCTGCTCATTTTCTAAAAGCTTATGGGCGTGAATGAGCAGTACCTCCAGTAGCCATTGGGACAGTGTAGCAGTAGCCGGTAGTTCAAGTGAGACATGACCGCAAGAGAAGAAGAAGTTTTTAAAAATCATTTTTGACAGCTAGTTAGTTCTAGCTAGTTCAGCTAGCTATTTAATGCCTGCATGGACCATTGCTGTCTACAAGGCTGCTCCTGCTTTTGTCTCTTTCTCCAGAGGTGCAGAATGAAAAACTCCTCCAGGGTCGCCTTGTTTATTGTTGTCAGAAACCATTGACTTTTCTTCTTCTGTGGACTCTGAGTGGCGCCCTCTAGTGGATATATTGCTTAACATCCATGCCAACGTAAAGAATGTAGGAAAGTATGTAGTTAGTCACGTTATATCTTTTGAAACAGACGTATCTAGTTTTGTACATAAAGGGAACATAAATGAGCATTTAAAAGAATAGTTTGACATTTTTGGAATAACATTTATTTGTTTTTGTTCTTAAGAGTTTGACGAGAAGATTTATAGCACTCTCATGTCTGTTGAGCTCAAAGACTTGAAGCTGTCTCTTGATATTTAGACACTACAGCGGTATGGATCATCTCATCTTAGTTTCAGCAAGAAAGCAAAAAGGGTATTTTCCAAAATGTTGAACTGTTCCTTTAATTTTACATTGGAGGCATTGCAGTGTGGAAGCAGTGTTTGGTTTGGCATGTGTGTATTTGCTTATTTTTTTAAGTCAGGTTTGCTGAGAGGTGGCTGGTCAGTCTGTGATTATATAGATTTTCACTGAGTTCTCCTCCTCAACTCTGCTGATGATGGGGGGGGAGGAAGTGGTGTCTGGGCCACAGGACAGACTGTATTTGGATGTTTTGTATGATGGCCCAGCAGTACAAGAGGTGCCTGTGGCTGATCCTTGGCTGTGCCGGCCCGGCTGTCTGGATTGAGGAGCTGCTGGAGAACACGATGTGCCCCAGTGACTTCTCACTAAGTGACTGCAAAGCTGGGCCTCGACCAGGTAGGGGAATAAATCTGCTATTGCACATGGTGTGCATGGACTAATGTGGACAAAGGGGATCACATGGTCAATTTCAGACGGCTTTATACTCACACAGGCAGACACACATCCTGCAGCTGCGATGTGTGAGGCCTGCTTCACATCTCTTTCACATCTACGTGTGAAAGTTGCGGCTTGCAGTTTGTCCATATTTTCAGTAAAGACGTGAGAGCAATGAATTGTTTCCTGCCTGCACCAGTGAACCCATTCTGTATGGGTATTAACTAAGGGGTATGAACTGTTATCCACAGAAAGAAATGCACAGCTGGACCTGACTCAGAATACACACTTTGGCTCCTGGCCAATCTCCACACCAAGGCTCAGTTATTAAGTGCAACAGAACACCTCAGCAGTGACTGCGCATAGTGCTTCGTCTGGCATATGCTCACATTTAAAGGGCTTGAAGTCACCATAGAATAACACACACCAGAAGGAGAAATATGCTAATCATTCATTCAAGGAGCCTGGAGCTAGAAATATACACAATAATATTTTGGATAGTATTCTGGTGATGTACAAGCCATGTGTTCAAATCTGCTGAGGCAAAAGCAGTAAAACAGTCTTTGCTTTATTAAATTAATTAATATTAAATTAATACTGTAAGATTGAAGCCAAAATGGAGCAAGTAATTAATAAGTCGAATCCTCTCTTACTGTTCTTGATACATCCCTAATAAAAGTATGAACTCTAGAATCGGTCTGTCAGTCCGTTGATTGGTTGTCAGTTGGCCCAGTTTCATTTGCTCTGGGAGATACATCTGGACCCCCTTCCATTCAGCTTTCTACCAATTCTGGATTTCATTGGGCCAGTCACAAACACTTACCTGTTATGGGGGAAGTTTGATATGATTACTGTACAGAGGAGTGGGACTTTATTGGCCATTGAGGCATTTTTGTAAGCAACTATGGCTGTCAAGTCACTGATGTGGAACTATTTCTGTTGAATCCGCTGTTGCATCAGTATTAAACAAACTGCACATTATGTTTCCTCTAAAAAATCAAACAACCGCAGTTTAAGTTTTGTTGATAAAAAGATCTATTTGCTGTACTTTTGATAGGATTTGGTAAGTTTAATTTACCAACCATGCTACGTCACGTGTCGTTGCTCTGGCTGGTTTTAGGGCTAATTCATTGCGTCCAGAGTTTTGCTCTGTGCCCCTTGGAAATTGAAAATGAACTGAGAGATTGATGTCTGGCGATTCCAGGCTAGCACTTTGCTGAAATATACAAAATTATTTGATGGATTGCCATGAAATTTTGTACAGATGTTCATGGTTGTCAGATGATGTATCCGATTGACTTTTGTGATCATGAGTTTTTCTCTAGTGCTTAGTGAATTATCTTGTAACAACTTCAGTGATCCAATAACTTTTCATTTAGCTCTATTAATAGGTTGAAAATTAAATTTGTCCCAGACTTATTTGATCGATTTATGATCAGATACTTGAAAAACAAATGACATTCCCATCAATCACAGGTGTACCACATTGCTTGAGCAAATATTAGCGTGTCAGCATAACTAAATGGTGAACATGGTAAATGTTCTTGTACTTGATTAACACCAGCATGACAGCATTGTCATTGTTAGCATGTCAGAATGCTGACAAAGCCTCACAGAGCCACTAGCTTGGCTATAGACTTGTTAAAAACTGATTTCCGTGGGTAGTTTAGCAGAAATTTCAGGAATTGATGTTTTCCCTGTTTATTATTATATAAAGCAACATGCAATAGGAGACTAGTCGGTGCAGTCAGTGTTCCAATTAGGTAAAGAAGATTTCTTTGATATTTCAACAAATCAGTGCACTTGTACTTTTGTATATTCTCTCAGACGATGTCTACTGAGTATCGTCAGACCACAGTGAGGGAGATTTGTTGGCTGGCTTCAGTTAGATTATAAGTTTGCAATTTCAAACTAATAATTTATTATTTTTTTTTATCATGCTCTGGATTTTTACTCAAGGTTTCTTCTAGACAGTGGGCTGTTTGTTTCATATTCCTAACTCTCCTTTTCAAGAAAATGACCAGCACTGAAACTGGCTCGCCTGGACTATAATTTTTTACTTTTAAAGTGTTATTCACATTTGTCTGAAATGAAGAGTGATGATTTCTTCAGCTCCAGTAGTCCTGATCAAAGTAACAGAAGCCCCTTTTCTCTCTTATACCCATGGGGGCCTCTGAAGGAAAGACAGGCCAGGCTGAGAGGCAGTATCTTGGAATAGGCCTGGTGGAGTGACTGTTCTGGCCTTGCAAGTCATAGTAAAGCCTGTCGTGCCAGATTGGTTTTATGTGTCCACGGGTAGTGATTTCCTTTAAATAATGGCAGAACAATTTTCTCATTTTCACAGAATTCAATTATAAAAAGGATCTAATCTTTTAGAACAAACGAACAAATGAGAGTTACAGTCAAAGTGAGCTGTGCCGCAGACCAGACCTGCTGCTCAGTTTTCATCCAAGCTTTAAAGCCCTCGGGATTTTCAGGCAAAATATATTTTCATCGGTTGACTATTGACCTGAAGGTGTTGGTGTTTTGCCACTTATGCTCTACCAAAACAATGACCTCATCTTGAAGTGCTCTTTTCTGCTCCCCCCTGCTCTGGTTTAACAGCGTAGGTATCAAGTTTGAACATTTTTCCATGTGTTCCTTCTTCTTCTGTCACACACTAAAGTGGCCTTTTGCACCCTGCTAACAAGCCACCACCACCACACGTGTGTGGATGCAGAGCTTGGTATTATCACAGACACCTAGTTCCCCCTCCTCCCCCCAAAAAACTGCAAACCATCGAGCAAAAATAAGCAACTGGAAAAAAGAGGCCTGTCTGGACGTACAGTCGGGTGATAGGGTTGAAAATAAACAAAAGGGGCCGGTGGTATCTCGAATCGCCCATCTTTCTCTAATCAGCTTACCCAAGGCAAACATCAAACACAGCCACTGGCTCTGAATCAGGGTGAGGCAGAGCAGATGATTGTTTTATCAGCTGGAATTCGCAGATATCTTTGACTGTGTGAGTGACTAGCTGGAGGAGCTCACCAGGCACAAGCAGCTGGCGAGAACACACTGTCAGATATGAGTGGAGCTCACACACAAGACAACCTGCTCACTCAAAGCCAGCAATGTTTTCATTTAAACCTGCTTTTGGGATTTTGTGCGGCCTTACACTGTTATTGAATGCAATATAATTTTTGCTCACTAAGACAAATATTCTCCTCCATGTAATGATAGTAAAAGTAGAGGGATGCAAGGACTGAAGCCAACTAAATTCAAAGTGAGATTTGAAGTATCTTTTTTGTCAAACTAAAATGACATTGAGGGAAGTGTGCATACAAGCACAACAAATTTTGTCCCCTGTTCTCAACAAGCCCAACTAACATTGGTTATCAGCTGTTTGCAAATTAAGAAGTCTGTCCTTTTAAAACATTCAACATTTTAGAGGATCTACTCTCTATAAACAGTTTGTCTGTATTATATCTGTATGTCTATATTCATATGAAGATATCTGTGTATAGAGATCTCAACTTGGTGCACTGAAAAGAAAGTCATGAAAGGGATTTCCATTATCCAGATATCTGCTGGCTACAGCAGATCCTAAGACTGCAACCACTGGCTATTGTCCCAATACTAAAGACTAAGACTAAATCGTTGACAGATGATAGCAGATAGATTAAGAGAATTGGGAAAGATCCATCATGATGTTAGGCTTGTATTCTATTCAATTCTATTTGTGTCTCATTAAATCAGTCATACACAGGGCCCAGTCCAAGTTCCATCTGTGGACATGTTACAACGGTGTTTGGATGTGCAAAATACTGCGAAATGTGTTGTTATTGCTAACAATGGCTAACCACTTCTGGAAACAACTTTCCTGGTGGCGCTCATCTTGGTTTTCCGATTTGTTTACTTTTTTTTTCTTTCTCTTTTTTTTCTTGACTTTCTGACTTGTTTACTGGAACGCCGCCAACTCGGATGTGACATCATTCCCAGCTCCAACTTCCGAGGTTGATGGAACAAACCATAACTGCCTGACCTGGTCCCCCCCACCTCAGTGCAGTGTTATTTTCTACAGCATGTCCTGCCATTCTGCCATATCGCTGAAAGATTGCTATCAGGAGGTCCCGTCTGACTTTGACGTCTTTTCAGGCTGTTCAGGCTGTTCAGGCTCTTTGTAGTTCGGTGTTGAGCTGAGTGCAGACTGATTAGCATCACAGTTCAGGGAAAAGGCTCCAGGTAGCATCCCCATCGCACTCAAATATGTGGGTGGCACTGATAAGAGCGGTCATCAGGTTTTGGTCCACCTCTCCTCCATCGTTTTGCTCCTTTACCCCGACTCCCCTTCCCTCTGTGCACCCTCAGTGATCCAGAAAGAACCAAGATCCAGACAGACAAGACACACGCACATACGCACACATCAGATAACAGCGATTGGTCCCAGGCAGTGTGCCTTTCTCTTCTTGGAGCCATGACTTTTCGGTTCCTCGCCAGGAGTAGTTTGTTTTCAACATTCCAAGTTCCAACGTTTGTTATAATCTTGGGTATTGATCTATTTTAACTCATACTGATTCCTATTTAAAACATGCCAACCAGTCATTGTTATTCAGACACTGCTCAGTATGTTTCTGTTTCATGTCAGTGATTTTGATTATTATTTCCTGGGAGGGAGAGTGTGTTCTCAGATAAGTCCTACTTTTTGACTAATTAAAGGATGTTTGGGGTTTTCTCTGAATCAGCAGGGATCACCAGGCACTTAATTAGCTCTGTCAATAAAGGAAACTGCAAGGACACTGAGCCTCCCTGATACTGAGCTCTAACTGCAGGGTGTCAATGTTTTTCTATCAAAGTATCACATTACAATGTTGATGCACAGTGTTTGTGCAGCACACTTGAAACTTAGTGTGATTTAGTTCGCTTGAAAGGTCATGAAATCATAACCACATGTTCAAGACGGGACAAACAAATCAGCCATTATAATTAAAGTGTCACAGGCATCAGTACTTTCTAAATCTGACCATGTGGCTTTGTTGGACTATAAAGGCTCGAGTATGATTCATCATTTTGTTTTGATTTCAAGTGGCACATTGTTTGTTATTGAAGCAGATTCAGAGCTTAAGGTCGAAGATGTATTGTTTTATTTTTTAACATTTCCATTGTTTACACATGCTACCACCACTAATGGTATGCTCTGTGGCTCGCCTTGCCTATTTTGCTACAGCTGTCGTCCCTTGTGTGGAGTGTAGTTTCAGTAACACGATAGTTCTCCATCCTTGGCTGCTGGCAAATGTGCCCTGTAACTGTAATGGACACTGGACCCCCAAATCCCTGTGCCAGCCTCCTGATAATCAATCAGGCGTGGCCTCCCGTCCCCAGCGGACCCTCTCCGCAGGGTCCAATGAAGGTAGCAGCACCAGGGACAACTCAGCGCCACCTGATCCTTGCAAACACCATCAGAGGCTCTTTGATGCCTGGCGTTTCTGCACCTCTTCTCTCCACACCCTGGCTGTGTTACAATGTCTGTTGCTATGCACGCACCAGTCTCACCAAACTGTATGATGGAAACTCTGTGGGCAGAGATGCACACCAGCTGGTGTTGAATCTTGATCATGGCTTATGTTGCGCAACCCAGAGCTGATATAGCTAGATATTAGTACTGTTTACTTGCTAAACCTTGCTAAACAGCAGATAGATACCACAGTTTTCACCTTTTTCACTGTCGGCACCGCTTGGCACATCCTTTCCTTAGCGCTCTGTTTGTGTTTATGTGTTTTCAGGTGACTCACGTCTTTTGGAAATGTTTCTGTCTGGGTTTAATTTCCTCATCTTTTGCAACTCTCTCCCTCACTCTCATTCTTCTTATGTCTGCCTCTTCCATCTCTCAGAGCCAGGGCCTCAAAGCCAAGCCAGGTATGATTATATCTTGGTAGTTGTTATTCTCAGAGGAGCAATGCACACACTTTTTCCACAGTCTGGACTGAGAAAGAGACGCATGTATGGAGAAAAAAAAGGAGAGAGCAGTGAGTTTCTGAGTCTCTGATCTGTTTGTTTGGATCATCATCCAGTCTCATAGATAACTCTTCAGTAATTTCTTCCATTTTCTTCTCTCAGAGGACTTTTTAATGATTTTTGCAGCACTTTCGTGGACCACATCACTAAACACTCGTTTGTGCTGCTCTCCTCCAGGGCTTACGTCTGTGGAGGACTGATAATTAGGCTTTGATGCTCCATGTTCACTCTGTATATGCTGTCGGTGTCTCTTGTTTAACGCCTTCATGCAGCATCACAGTGACAAGTCTTTGAACACTGAGCATCTGGCAGAAGATGAAAATCACACGTTACTGGATAAAATAAATCTCATCTAAGGCAGACATGAGTCTAGCATGCAGTTGGCTTTGTGAAACATTGAGTGTGTAGATGAGAGAGATATACTGTATAGAGTAATATTTTTCATATCTTTCCCACTGATGAGGTATTT